>ONZH01025583.1:0-37792 GCA_900303285.1 Rhinella marina
ACATTACCCAGGTATAGTTTCCCCCATGTCTCAGTCCTTTTCCTGTTCTGCAGAGATCCAGTTTTCGGGACCGTCCTGCCGCATTCTGATGTTTCCTTTCTTCATTAATATTCAGTCGGATCCACCAGCTTTGATGTCTGTCCGGCTCTGATTGAATCCCACCAGGGAGGTAACGGGTCGAGCCCCAGGTTACAGTGGAATATATTCAATCTCAGAAATGTCTTTGTTCTGGAAACCCCTGTGATTGAACCCTCTGAGCCCAGAAGGCAGATCCTATGTGATATTAATGAGTCCACCCGCATTATTAATATTGAATCACAGCAATGGCCTCAACTTCTCTACAGCAGAACTCACTGCTGCTCTCCATACTGACCACTGAACGGAAACCGGGAGCAGATAATGGAGAAGGCCGAAAATGGAACAATGGTTGAAAAAGAAAGAAGAGCAACATTGTATCTACCCCGCAGTACTTACCTTCAGATTCATTATGTGCAATTATACCCAAAGCAAAAGTTCCCCTCACTGTAACCAGACCCGATGTCCCCCTCACTGACTCAGGTACAATGTCCTCCCCCTCACTACCCGGGATCCTCTCACTTCTCCTGCCGTAGAAGATATTACATGAAAGTAATCATCGCCCTGTACCGACCTTATCTGCATATTTTTTACTGTTGAACTCATTATGGAATATAATTTTGTAAAAAGTCTTGGGTGACTCACAGAGGACAAATTACCCCCCAGGATTTTCTAGCAACAGCTCCAGGAGATTGTAAGCACAATACGGTGCCAGATATAGACATTGGTGTAATGAGGAGACTTACATGTCACAGAGCTAGATCACTACAGATTAATGTCTATTACAAGAGAGAATGTCCCAGCTGCTTCACAGACAACTACAACCATAAGAAACAGAAGTGCAGTGGATGACCTCTAATGGACAGGTCCAGTTATAAGAATATAACTGCTATAATACTGCCTCCTATGTACAAGAATATAACTACTATAATACTGCTCCTATGTACAAGAATATAACTACTATAATACTGCTCCTATGTACAAGAATATAACTGCTATAATACTGCTCCTATGTACAAGAATATAACTACTATAATACTGCTCCTATGTACAAGAATATAACTAATATAATACTGCTCCTATGTACAAGAATATAACTACTATAATACTGCTCCTATGTACAAGAATATAACTACTATAATACTGCTCCTATGTACAAGAATATAACTACTATAATACTGCTCTTATGTACAAGAATATAACTACTATAATACTGCTCCTATGTACAAGAATATAACTACTATAATACTGCTCCTATGTACAAAAATATAACTGCTATAATACTGCCTCCTATGTACAAGAATATAACTACTATAATACTGCTCCTATGTACAAGAATATAACTACTATAATACTGCCTCTTATGTACAAAGAATATAACTACTATATACTGCCCTATGTACAAGAAATATAACTACTATAATACTGCTCCTATGTACAAGAATATAACTGCTATAATACTGCTCCCTATGTACAAAAATATAACTACTAATAATACTGCTCCTATGTACAAGAATATAACTACTATACATACTGCCTCCTATGTACAAGAATATAACTACTATAATACTGCTCCTATGTACAAGAATATAACTACTATAAATACTGCACCTCCATGTACAAGAATATAACTACTATAATACTGCTCCTATGTACAAGAATATAACTACTATAATACTGCTCCTATGTACAAGAATATAACTACTATAAACACTGCCTCCTATGTACAGAATATAACTACTATAATACTGCTTCTATATACAAGAAATATAACTACTATAATACTGCCTCCATGTACAAGAATATAACTACTATAATACTGCTCCTATGTACAAGAATATAACTACTATAACACTGCTCCTATGTACAAGAATATAACTACTATAATACTGCTCCTATGTACAAGAATATAACTACTATAATACTGTTCCTATGTACAAGAATATAACTACTATAATACTGCTACTATGCTCCTAAGTACAAGAATATAACTACTATAATACTGCTCTTATGTATAAGAATATAACTACTATAATACTACCTCCTATGTACAGAATATAACTACTATAATACTGCTCTATGTATAAGAATATAACTACTATAATACTGCTCCTATGTACAAGAATATAATACTATTATATAACTATAACTGCCTCCTATGTACAAGAATATAACTACTATAATACTGCTCCTATGTACAAGAATATAACTACTATAATACTGCCTCTATGTACAAGAATATAACTACTATAATACTGCTCCTATGTACAAGAATATAACTACTATATGTACTGCCTCCTATGTACAAAATACTACTATATACTGCTCCTATACATATAACTGCCCTCCTAGTACAAGAATATAACTACTATAATACTGCTCCTATGTGCAAGAAATATAACTACTATAATACTGCTCTTATGTACAAGAATATAACTACTATAATACTGCTCCTATGTACAAGTATATAACTACTATAATACTGCTCCTATGTACAAGAATATACTACTATAATACCTGCTCTTATGTACAAGAATATAACTACTATAATACTGCTCCTATGTACAAGAATATAACTACTATAATACTGCTCTATGTACAAGAATATAAGCTAAATAAATACTGCTCCTATGTGCAAGAATATAACTACTATAATACTGCTCCTATGAATATAACTACTATATACTGCTCGCTATGTACAAGAATATAACTAATACTGCTCCTATGTACAAGAATATAACTACTATAATACTGCTCCTATATACAAGAATATAACTACTATAATACTGCTCATATGTACAAGAATAACTACTATAATCTGCTCCTATGTACATAACTACTATAATACTATATACTGCTCCTATGTACAAGAATATAACTACTATAATACTGCTCCTATGTACAAGAAATATAACTACTAAACTAATATATACTGCTATGCCTATATAAAGCTCCTATGTACACTACTATAATACTGCTCCTATGTACAAGAATATAACTATATAATACTGCTCCTATGTACAAGAATATAACTACTATAATACTGCTCCTATGTACAAGAATATAACTACTATAATACTGCCTTATCTACATATACAAGAAATAACTATATAATACTGCTCCTATGTACAAGAATATAACTACTATAATACTGCTCCTATGTACAAGAATATAACTACTATAATACTGCTCCTATGTACAAGAATATAACTCTATATATACTACTATAATACTATGTACAAGAATATAACTACTATAATACTGCCTCCTATGTACAAGAATATAACTACTATAATACTGCTCCTATGTACAAGAATATAACTACTATAATACTGCTCCTATGTACAAGAATATACTACTATAATACTGCCCTATGTACAAGAATATAACTACTATAATACTGCCTATGTACCTATGTACAAGAATATAACTACTATAATACTGCTCCATATGTACAAGAATATAACTACTATAATACTGTGCAAGAATATAACTACTATAATACTGCTCCTATGTACAAGAATATAACTACTATAATACTGCTCCCATGTAAAGAATATAACTACTATAATACTGCTCCTATGTACAAGAATATAACTACTATAATACTGCCTCCTATGTACAAGAATATAACTACTATAACTATATAACTGCTCCTATGTACAAGAAATATAACTACTATAATACTGCTCCTATGTACAAGAATATAACTACTATAATACTGCTCCTATGTACAGAGCACAAGAATATAACTACTATAATACTGCTCCTATGTACAAGAATATAACTACTATAATACTGCTCCTATGTACAAAATATAACTACTATAATACTGCTCCTATGTACAAGATATAACTACTATAATACTGCTCCTATGTCAAGAATATAACTACTATAATACTGCTCCTATGTACAAGAATATACTATACTATATAATATAACTACTATAATACTGCTCGTATGTACAAGAATAAAACTACTATAATACTGCTCATGTACAGGAATATATACTATAATACGACTCCTATGTAAAGAAATAACTATATATTCCTCAAGAATATAACTAATATACTGCTCATGTACAAGATATAACTACTATAATACTGCTCTATGCCTACAAGAATATAACTACTATAATACTGCCCCTATGTACAAGAATATAACTATATAATACTGCTCCTATGTACAAGCAATATTAATAATATAACTACTATAATACTGCTCCTATGTACAAGAATATAACTACTATAATACTTCCTATGTAAAGAATATAACTACTATATACTGCCCCTATGTACAAGAATATAACTACTATATACTGCTCCTATGTACAAGAATATAACTACTATAATACTGCCCTATACAAGATATAACTATAATACTGCTCCTATGTACAAGAATATAACTACTATAATACTGCTCCTAACAAGAATATAACTACTATAATACTGCTCCTATGTACAAGAAATGTACTATAACTACTATAATACTGCAAGAATAGATAACTACTACTATATAATACTGCTCCCATGTACAAGAATATAACTACTATAATACTGCCTCTATCTACAAGAATATAACTAATATAATACTGCTCCTATATACAAGAATATAACTACTAAATACTGCTCCTATGTACAAGAATATAACTACTATAATACTGCCCCTCCTATATACAAGAATATAACTACTATAATACCTACTATGTACAAGAATATAACTAGCAAGAATATAACTACTAATACAAGAATATAACTACTATAATACTCCTATATACAAGTTACTACCAACTACTGCTCCTATGTACAGAATAGATGCTCAAGAATATAACTACTAAATACTGAATATAACTACTACAATAGCTCCTATGTACAAGATATAACTACTTAATCTGATGTATATAACTATATAATACTGCTCCTATACAAAATATAAACTACTATAATACTGCTCCTATGTAAAGAATATAACTACTATAATACTGCTCTATGTACAAGAATATAACTACTATATAATACTGCTCCTATATACACCTGACAGAGAATATAACTACTATATACTACTGGTACAAGAACTATACTATATAATACTGCTCCTAGTACAAGAATATAACTACTATATATCCTATGTAAAGACTACTTCTAAGAATATAACTACTATATACTGCTCCTATGTACAAGAATCTACTATAATACTGCTCCTATGGTATAAATAACTACTATAATACTGCTCCTATGGAATATAACTACTATAACTGCTCCTATGTACTACTATTACTGAAAGTACAAGAATATAACTACTATAATACAGCCTCCTATGTCAAGAATGCTCCTATGTACAAGAATATACTACTATAATACTGCTCATATTAAAATAATAACTATAGCTCTATGTACAAGAATATAACTACTATAATACTCTTGCAAAAAAACAATTTATCCCACAAAAGTAATCTGTCATATGGTTATATGAATGGAAAATTTAAAATGTTATGGCTACTGGATAGAAGGAAAATGCAAAATCAAAAATGTGCAGATAGAAGGTCCAGACACATAGCGTCCACCCTGCTGCAGTCTGGTACTTACCTCCTCATGGAAGCCAATCAGAGTGGTCTAAGAGACAGCAGAAGTAGACAATCGACTCTGCAATGTAAAGTTTCGGCTCCTGGGACCCAATCTTAGGGCGTCAACCCTAAATGCTACTCGCCTTTCATTTCGGGCAGATACACGAGTGGTGACCTTTGAATGTGAATTTCGTCATTAAGGAGCGCAGCTCTGAGTTTTCACGCTGGACTCTTTCTATTGTGACTAGCATCCTATTAACCCTTCACACCATCACATTTAGAGGTTCTCTTACTGATCTAACATGGTGGTCATCCCTGCATCATCTAAGGGCGGCCATATTAGGGGCACACCCTTCTTGTACCGTCTGTGTAGACCGGGCAGCAGGATGTGTGCACTTTACGGCTGCAGCATGTGACCCAATAAAGACAATGAGGTGACTCTGCTCGTCATTTCCCAGTCTACACAGCAAAGCTGAAAAGAAAATATCCGAAAACAGGAAATGTCAGCAAATTCTGCCTGCAGGAGGGAGCAGCCGGGCCGGCGAGTGCTGCTATTATACGCTGTAATGGTGAGGCGGGGACCCAGGCGTCTCACTGATACCTCATCAGGCCTCAAGGCCCAGGAGATGGACTCTTTACACCGTATGACATAATACGTCTCCATGATGGAATCTCTGGAGTCCAGGCCCTGAGCGGATATTGCAGGGGTTAATTAAAGCTGGCACTGTGGGCACAGCAGGGATGGGATCCTCTGGCAGTCCGCCCGCTCCAGTCTCATGTACTCGGTCCCAGGACTGCACCATTCTCACAGCCAGTGGAGGGGAACTAATTACCGAGCAATTACAAGATAAGGAGCTCATCTCCCGGTGCAGGCGCCGCTGACAGATTTCCTCCCAGGCTGGTATCTCTCCCTGCAGAGAAGACGTCGCATCGTGCCCAGAATGACTACAAAAAGAAGGACGCTGAATATGTCCCTCAGTCTGCCAGGGGACTCGTTCTGCTACCTGACACTACAGGGATAGAAAGGGTTAACAGTGCCAGTCACTGCATCTTCTGATCACTCAGCTCTACAATACTGTGCCAGGGCAGAGAGCTACACATCAGTCTATAGGTGGAGGATCTATACTGCCCGCATAGAGCCATACAAAACATCTGTCTGCAGAGAGCACTACATACAGATTATACAGCCACCACTAGAGGGAGCTCACTACATACAGATTATACAGTCACCACTAGAGGGAGCTCACTACATACAGATTATACAGCCACCACTAGGGGGAGCTCACTACATACAGATTATACAGCCACCACTAGAGGGAGCTCACTACATACAGATTATACAGTCACCACTAGAGGGAGCTCACTACATACAGATTATACAGCCACCACTAGGGGAGCTCACTACATACAGATTATACAGCCACCACTAGAGGGAGCTCACTACATACAGATTATTACAGCCACCACTAGAGGGAGCTCACTACAACAGAATATACAGCCACCACTAGGGGAGCTCACTACATACAGAATATACAGCCACCACTAGAGGGAGCTCACTACATACAGATTATACAGACACCACTAGAGGGAGCTCACTACATACAGATTATACAGTCACCACTAGAGGGAGCTCACTACATACAGATTATACAGTCACCACTAGAGGGAGCTCACTACATACAGATTATAGAGCCACCACTAGAGGGAGCTCACTACATACAGATTATACAGCCACCACTAGGGGGAGCTCACTACATACAGATTATACAGCCACCACTAGGGGGAGCTTACTACATACAGATTATACAGTCACCACTAGAGGGAGCTCACTACATACAGATTATACAGCCACCACTAGAGGGAGCTCACTACAAACAGATTATACAGCCACCACTAGAGGGAGCTCACTACAAACAGATTATACAGCCACCACTAGAGGGAGCTCACTACATACAGATTATACAGACACCACTAGAGGGAGCTCATTACATACAGATTATACAGACACCACTAGAGGGAGCTCACTACATACAGATTATACAGCCACCACTAGGGGGAGCTCACTATATACAGATTATAACAGCCACCACTAGGGGGAGCTTACTACATACAGATTATACAGACACCACTAGAGGGAGCTCACTACATACAGATTATACAGCCACCACTAGGGGGAGCTCACTACATACAGATTATACAGCCACCACTAGAGGGAGCTTACTACATACAGATTATACAGCCACCACTAGGGGGAGCTCACTACATACAGATTATACAAGCCACCACTAGGGGGAGCTCACTACATACAGATTATACATCCACCACTAGAGGGAGCTCACTACATACATATTATACAGTCACCACTAGAGGGAGCTCACTGCATACAGATTATACAGCCACCACTAGAGGGAGCTCACTACATACAGATTATACAGTCACCATTAGATGGAGCTCACAACATACAGATTATACATCCACCACTAGAGGGAACTCACTACATACAGATTATACAGCCACCACTAGAGGGAGCTCACTACATACAGATTATACAGCCACCACTAGAGGGAGCTCACTACATACAGATTCACCCACAGGAGGGAGCTCACTACATACAGATTATACAGCCACCACTAGGGGGAGCTTCACTACATACAGATTATACAGTCACCACAGGAGGGAGCTCACTACATACAGATTATACAGCCACCACTAGGGGGAGCTCACTTCATACAGATTATACAGCCACCACTAGAGGGAGCTCACTACATACAGATTATACAGCCACCACTAGGGGGAGCTCACTACATACAGATTATACATCCACCACTAGAGGGAGCTCACTACATACAGATTATACAGCCACCACTAGAGGGAGCTCACTATATACAGATTATACATCACCACTAGAGGGAGCTCACTACATACATATTATACAGTCACCACTAGAGGGAGCTCACTGCATACAGATTATACAGCCACCCACTAGAGGGAGCTCACTACATACAGATTATACAGTCACCATTAGATGGAGCTCACAAACATACAGATTATACATCCACCACTAGAGGGAACTCACTAACATACAGATTATACAGCCACCACTAGAGGGAGCTCACTACATACAGATTATACAGCCACCACTAGAGGGAGCTCACTACATACAGATTATACAGTCACCACAGGAGGGAGCTCACTACATACAGATTATACAGCCACCACTAGGGGGAGCTCACTACATACAGATTATACAGTCACCACAGGAGGGAGCTCACTACATACAGATTATACAGCCACCACTAGGGGGAGCTCACTTCATACAGATTATACAGCCACC
Organism: Rhinella marina; assembly: GCA_900303285.1. Lineage (NCBI taxonomy): Eukaryota > Metazoa > Chordata > Amphibia > Anura > Bufonidae > Rhinella > Rhinella marina. The sequence continues at coordinate 8,973 of ONZH01025583.1, forward strand.
ACTAGAGGGAGCTCACTACATACAGATTATACAGCCACCACTAGGGGGAGCTCACTACATACAGATTATACATCCACCACTAGAGGGAGCTCACTACATACAGATTATACAGCCACCACTAGAGGGAGCTCACTATATACAGATTATACAGCCACCACTAGAGGGAGCTCAGGATCAGTACAGGATAAGTAATGTATGTACACAGTAACTCCACCAGCAGAATAGTGAGTGCAGCTCTGGAGTATAATACAGGATGTAACTCAGGATCAGTACAGGATAAGTAATGAATGTACACAGTGACTGCCCCAGCAGAATAGTGAGTGCAGCTCTGGAGTATAATACAGGATGTAACTCAGGATCAGTATAGGATAAGTAATGTATGTGCACAGTGACTGCACCAGCAGAATAGTGAGTGCAGCTCTGGAGTATAATACAGGATGTAACTCAGGATCAGTACAGGATAAGTAATGTATGTACACAGTGACTGCACCAGCAGAATAGTGAGTGCAGCTCTGGAGTATAATACAGGATGTAACTCAGGATCAGTACAGGATAAGTAATGTATGTGCACAGTGACTGCACCAGCAGAATAGTGAGTGCAGCTCTGGTGTATAATACATGATGTAACTCAGGATCAGTACAGGATAAGTAATGTATGTACACAGTGACTGCACCAGCAGAATAGTTAGTGCAGCTCTGGAGTATAATACAGGATGTAACTCAGGATCAGTACAGGATAAGTAATGTATGTACACAGTGACTGCACCAGCAGAATAGTGAGTGCAGCTCTGGAGTATAATACAGGATGTAACTCAGGATCAGTACAGGATAAGTAATGTATGTACACAGTGACTGCACCAGCAGAATAGTGAGTGCAGCTCGGGAGTATAATACAGGATGTAACTCAGGATCAGTACAGGATAAGTAATGTATGTACACAGTGACTGCACCAGCAGAATAGTGAGTGCAGCTCTGGAGTATAATACAGGATGTAACTCAGGATCAGTACAGGATAAGTAATGTATGTACACAGTGACTGCACCAGCAGAATAGTGAGTGCAGCTCTGGAGTATAATACAGGATGTAACTCAGGATCAGTACAGGATAAGTAATGTATGTACACAGTGACTGCACCAGCAGAATAGTGAGTGCAGCTCTGGAGTATAATACAGGATGTAACTCAGGATCAGTACAGGATAAGTAATGTATGTACACAGTGACTGCACCAGCAGAATAGTGAGTGCAGCTCTGGAGTATAATACAGGATGTAACTCAGGATCAGTACAGGATAAGTAATGTATGTACACAGTGACTGCACCAGCAGAATAGTGAGTGCAGCTTTGGAGTATAATACAGGATGTAACTCAGGATCAGTACAGGATAAGTAATGTATGTACACAGTGACTGCACCAGCAGAATAGTGAGTACAGCTCTGGAGTATAATTCAAGATAAGTAATGTATGTACACAGTGGCTCCGCTGTTTGTGTAGACTGGTTTTGTGACCTGTATAATGAAGATCAGTGATGACATAAGGGGTTAATGAGGTGAGAGATTATATAATCATACCATTCAGTAATCCTGGATAATTATACATTACTGACGCTCATCGTTCCCTCGGTTACTCGTCATCCTGTGTTAGAACCGTCGTCTCATATGTTTTGCTTCTGCATTTACAGCAATTAATAGAGAAGGTGAAATGTTAATGAGGCGATGGTCCCGACTCCTGGTTACACTCAGCACTGACTGAGGAGTCCCCGGAGATCAGCAGCTACAGCGTCCACTAATGAGCGGGCCCCCGGGAACTGAGAGCAGGGCCAGGAATAATAGGATTAGATACAGTGCTTCACACAGGATAGGATTAGATACACAGCTCAGCAGACAGTATCACACAGGATAGGATTAGATACATAGCTCAGCAGACAGTATCACACAGGATAGGATTAGATACACAGCTCAGCAGACAGTATCACACAGGATAGGATTAGGTACACAGCTCAGCAGACAGTATCACACAGGATAGGATTAGATACACAGCTCAGCAGACAGTATCACACAGGATAGGATTAGATACATAGCTCAGCAGACAGTATCACACCGGATAGGATTAGATACATAGCTCAGCAGACAGTATCACACAGGATAGGATTAGATACACAGCTCAGCAGACAGTATCACACAGGATAGGATTAGATACATAGCTCAGCAGACAGTATCACACAGGATATGATTAGATACACAGCTCAGCAGACAGTATCACACAGGATAGGATTAGGTACACAGCTCAGCAGACAGTATCACACAGGAGAGGATTAGATACACAGCTCAGCAGTCAGTATCACACAGGATAGGATTAGATACACAGCTCAGCAGACTGTATCGCACAGGATAGGATTAGATACACAGCTCAGCAGACAGTATCGCACAGGATAGGATTAGGTACACAGCTCAGCAGACAGTATCACACAGGAGAGGATTAGATACACAGCTCAGCAGTCAGTATCGCACAGGATAGGATTAGGTACACAGCTCAGCAGACAGTATCACACAGGAGAGGATTAGATACACAGCTCAGCAGTCAGTATCACACAGGATAGGATTAGATACACAGCTCAGCAGACTGTATCGCACAGGATAGGATTAGGTACACAGCTCAGCAGACAGTATCACACAGGAGAGGATTAGATACACAGCTCAGCAGACAGTATCACACAGGAGAGGATTAGATACACAGCTCAGCAGACAGTATCACACAGGAGAGGATTAGATACACAGCTCAGCAGACAGTATCACACATGATAGGATTAGATACACAGCTCAGCAGACAGTATCATACAGGATAGGATTAGATACACAGCTCAGCAGACAGTATCACACAGGAGAGGATTAGATACACAGCTCAGCAGTCAGTATCGCACAGGATAGGATTAGGTACACAGCTCAGCAGACAGTATCACACAGGAGAGGATTAGATACACAGCTCAGCAGTCAGTATCACACAGGATAGGATTAGATACACAGCTCAGCAGACTGTATCGCACAGGATAGGATTAGAACACTCCACCTAGGTCAATGTGTGTGGGGGGGGCACAGTCACTTGCCCTTCTCCAGGATTTCTCCGCCCGCTCCTTGAAGTCCTCTCAGGACGTCCGTTTATTACAGTTTACCAGCAACTATTGTATATGTCAGGGAGCACCCGGGGAGCCCAGTACGGGGGCGTCAGACATGGCGAAACCGTAAGTAGTGCAATGTACGGTAACAGTAATCAGAGCCCAGTTTATCGAGTGGTTCCCCCATCCCACCTCCTGAAGGTCCCAGCAGCTCGGAGCTCCTCCAGGACTCTTCTCCCTTATACCGGGTAGTAGCTGATATCAGGAGGGTGGGAGAAAGTGGTGACTGTGTCGGGGAGCTGTTAATGGGCGCCATATTGATCAATGTGTAATGCCACCAGCGACCATGACGCTGAGTCCTCCACTGATGTCACTGGGCACATCTCCACCGGCGCTGCGCTCCCTTATACGTGGACAGCAGGAGGCGGCGGGGGAGGGGGGCACCTCTGATATCTCCGGATACAGATGGAGGAAGCGGTTCCAGGCACCAAGTAATGAAGTCACCAGAGTCACCGCTTTCCAGGAAACCATCTGCTCATTAGTGTCCAGCCCCGGAGGTCAGACATGGACCAGGGCGGCCACAGCTGGACTCTTCACCCAGGAGGAGGCACCTAATGACCTCACGATCATTACCCAGAATCCTTACAATGTGACCTGGGGTGCACTCTCCTCAGCCGACTACTACACCTATCAGAGCATGACTATGGCCGCCGCTGCATGAACGGTCGTCTGAACTGCCGCATGAACTGCCACTTACAACAATGGCTTCCATGAAATGCGTGAATCTGAAAACGCCTCCAGGAAGAGGTGGAATCACCAGTTGTAACCGGGCTCAGCCCTCGACTCCACGTCTCTAGCACCGACGTCTCACTCACAAACGTCTTCTGCTGCGGCCTACACTTCATGTGGGAAGCCTGACCTCTTCCAGCTATCGCACAGATACAATAGATATAAAAGTATTACACAAGTCTTAAGGATCCGCCCTGTGCCCACAGGTCCTCCAGCATCACATCCAGTTATAATGAAGATTGGCCACTAGGTGGCAGCATAGTTATCGAGCATGGAAGCCGCAGCAGTTCAGAACCCGACCACAGGAGGGCGCCCCATCACCTTACACTCCACTGACTACCTGGAACAAAAAGTTGCTTCCAATTTGACGGTGCCGGGTACATCGATATCATTAACCATAATGCGGCTTCCTACTGAAAAAGGGCCAACGGGGGCGACACTTCACTGTGCTGGGGAAGGAGGTCAACAGCACATTACTTTGAGAAAATTTAGGCAGGCGGCCTTTGACACTTAGGCCAGAAACACACGAGCGAGTGGAATGAGATAAACCTGCAGTGAGAGGTCCCATCCTGTGTGCAGGGCCCTCAGGGTTACACAGAATTATGTTGGTGTAATTCAGTAGATTCCAGGACCCTCAGGGTTACACTGCATTATGTCAGTGTAAGTCAGTAGATTCCAGGACCCTCAGGGTTACACTGCATTATGTCAGTGTAAGTCAGTAGATTCCAGGACCCTCAGGGTTACACTGCATTATGTCAGTGTAAGTCAGTAGATTCCAGGACCCTCAGGGTTACACTGCATTATGTCAGTGTAAGTCAGTAGATTCCAGGACCCTCAGAGTTGCACTGCATTATGTCAGTGTAAGTCAGTAGATTCCAGGACCCTCAGGGTTTGGCCTCTTTCACATGAACGTTGCTTTTGCGGGCTCCGACCCATTCATTTCTATGGGCCCTCATCCGTTGCTGTGTTCCGTAGCCCGCAAAAAAAAAAAAATAGAGTATGTCTTATTCTTGTCCGTATTACGGACAAGAATAGTACTGTCCTATTAGGGGCCAGCTGTTCCGTTCCGCGAAATACAGAATTCACACGGATGCCATCCGTTGTTTTTGCGGCTCCGCAATTTGTGGGCCGCAAAACACAACGTTCGTGTGAAAGAGGCCTTACACTGCATTATGTCAGTGTAAGTCAGTAGATTCCAGGACTCTCAGGGTTACACAGCATTAGGCTTCATGCACAACCGTATGAAAAAAACGATCCGCAAAAACGGATCCGCAGAAAATATAGATGATATCTGTTTGCAATCCGTATTTTGTGGAACGGAACAGCTGGCCCCTAATAGAACAGTCCTATCCTTGTCCGTAATGAGGACAATAATAGGACATGTTCTATCTTTTTGCGGAAGGGAAATACGGACATATGGAAATGGAATGCACACGGAGGACCTTATGTTTTTTTTGCTGACCCATTGAAATAAATGTTTCCGCATACGGTCCGCAAAAAAGCGGAACGGACACGGAAAGAAAATACGTTCGTGTGCATGAGCCCTTATGTCGGTGTAATTCAGTAGATTCCAGGACTACACGGCTTTATGTCAGTGTAATTCAGTAGATTCCAGGACTCTCAGGGTAAGGGCTCATTCACACGACCGTATGTATTTTGTGGTCCGCAAAAAACGGATCCACAAAAAAAAAAAAAAAAGGATGACATCCGTGTGCATTCCGTATTTTGCGGAACGGAACAGCCGGCCCCAGTATTATCCTTGTCCGTGATGTGGACAATAATAAGACAAGACTCATAATCTTGCAGAACGGAAATACGGACATACGGAAATGGAATGCACACGCAAGACCTTCCGTTTTTTTTGCGGACCCATTGAAATGAATGGTTCCGCATATGGTCCGCAAAAAAGCAGAACAGACACGGAAAGAAAAATACTGTTGTGTGAACGAGCCCTTACACAGCATTATGTCAGGGTAATCACTGTTTCACTGTACGGCGGCAGCCTCAGGAAGCGCACGGCGTCATAGCAACCAATGACGCCGTGCGCTCCCGTCCTCTGGGGCAGCACAGGCCGGGCTTTCACGGCCCGTATCGGGCCATGAAATACGGTCGTCTGCATGGGGCCTTACACAGCATTATGTCAGTGTAATTCAGTATATTCCAGGACTCTCAGGGTTGCACAGCATTATGTCTGTGTAATTCAGTAGATTCCAGGAGTCTCAGGGTTACACAGCATTATGTCGGTGTAATTCAGTGGATTTCAGGACTCTCAGGGTCACACAGCATTATGTCAGTGTAATTCAGTAGATTCCAGGAGTCTCAGGGTTACACAGCATTATGTCGGTGTAATTCAGTGGATTTCAGGACTCTCAGGGTTACACAGCATTATGTCAGTGTAATTCAGTAGATTCCAGGAGTCTCAGGGTTACACAGCATTATGTCAGTGTAATTCAGTAGATTCCAGGAGTCTCAGGGTTACACAGCATTAAGTCAGTGTAATTCAGTAGATTCCAGGAGTCTCAGGGTTACACAGCATTAAGTCAGTCTCATTTTCAGTCTTGAGTCAAAAACAAACAAACAATATTACAAATACAAAAAATTTATTTCAGAAAATAGTCAAATAAATTCACAAAAACCTTGAAAATAAAACACAGACCATCGGCCGCACCGCAACCAGTATAAACGTTAACTGACATCAGATTCCCTCACCAATGGAAAGGATAAAGGCGGAGGCCGCCACCTTGGCTCCCGTAGACATGAACGCCAATCAGAAGCCACATGACATATTTCCAGTGCAGGGGACACAAATCGGATGATTATCTCCCCTAAGTTCACTTAAAGGGAAACTAATGTAAAGAAATTGTGTGGATGCCCCTTTAAGCCTTAAGGGGGCCTGTGCAGCTTCACAAAGCTTAATCATTATGTAAGGTATTTAGATCTCTGCTTGCTACAGCTGAATGGAAACATTGTTTAAATCCAGCCGATCTATTGCAATGTATCAGTCTAAACAAAGAGCAATTCCTGCCCCAACAGTTTGCTACAATGTATCAGTGCAGGTAAAATGTACAATCCTGTACCCCAGGCCGTTTAGGTCACAGCCGATGGTCTACATCAGACACATCGTCACTGACAGCAAGCAGAGATCTTGAAACACAAAGTATATTAGGAAGTTGCAGAACGTTTCCGATCGAGCTCTAATTACAGAAAATCCTCACAGACGACCTGAGACTTTATAGACAGAACAAAGGGGGAAAAATATTCAAAAATATTCGAGGATTTCCATCAAGTTGCGGTTTTGGCACAGATAATACTGCCACTAGTGGTCGGCGCTGGGATTGCAGGAAGGGGGGGGGGGGTCTAAAATAAATTCAGCTCGTCCTACAATAAAACTAATAAAAATCAGATAAAAACCGGATGAAACCATCTATATACACCGCTGGGGGGAGGGGAGACGCCACAGGGAACGCCCCCTCCTGCTGATGACACCCTGTTGTGCGCCAGGTCCGGACAATCGCCAGTCATGTGACTGACCCCTTTCGCACACTGTGCCAATGCGGCTTACAGAGCTGACGTAAGAGGAGGGTCATCCGCAAAACGCAATGGGATCAACGGAGGAGGGTGGCGGCTTTAATAATAAATTAAAAATAAAAACTTTTAAAGTTCATTAAATCCCCCCCCCGACTTTAAAGAATAAAATGAAAAAAATTATCCGTAGCAAATAAAATGATGGCGTCTGCAGAAGGGGGCGCGAGACCGGAGCCTGAAAATGGCGGCCACTGCAGAGGGGGCGTGACCTGCGGGGGGCTCAGTCGTACATCTCTTCAAACATCCTCTGCCCCATCTCTATGTAGGCCTCCTTCTCCTGGGGGGTCATCTGCGCCACCAGTTCTGGGCGTTGGCTGACCTCGCTGTACAGGTACGGCCGCCCGCCCACCGTGACCGTGGGGTCTGCAGACACCTCCTCAAACTCATCATCGTCATCATCCTCCATGACCCGGGAGGCCCCGCCCACAGGATGCCGGCTCACTGGACTATCTTGGTCCGATTCGCTGGTGTCGCTGTCGGAATCGCTGCCGGCTCCCGCGCCGGCGCTCACGGCGGACGAGACCCCCACGGAGGCAGCGGCTGCGCTCTTCTTCTCGTGAATGAGCAGCGCTTGCATCACCTCTTCGTTCTCATCCGCGATTGGGCGGCTCTCCTCGTGGAAGGACTCCGCGTCCAGACCTGGAGGAAGACAAGGGAGGATGCTTAAAGGGGAACACCATATGGACACATGTCGGGAGATGGAAGAAGAGGAAAGCCCCTTTAAGGGCTCGTCTGAAAAGATCTGAAACTTTTGGCGCCACTTTCAAGATCCCTGCTGGCTGTCAGTGGATGAAAACATTATTTTACATCCTATTCTGGCTCACACAGCTAAGACTTTGTTACAGTGTATCAGGCTGGTAATCCTACCGGGACGTCGGGCGTGTCCTCTCCGTCTCCCATAAAGCCACGGCCGCGCCGAGAAAGGACATCGAGATCTATGGGAGGCAGAGCGAATGCAGCCACCGGTGGATTTTCGCCAAAATTCTGCCGTGTGAATGTCCCCTAAGCGTCCCATCAGTGGACGTGGACTTCACACCGCCATACACTGACACACTGTAACAAGCCCATCAGCTCTGTGCACAGGACAAGGCAATGACACGGGCTCCAAAAGCAAAAGAAAATGGTTTTCATTCACTGACAGGAAGCAGAGATTTTGAAGATGGTGAAGAACTGGAAACATTTTTAAAAAAGTTTTAAAAATTTCATTACGCAAAACTTTATTTAAAGACCACTGGGCGGGGCATACAGGGGGAGGCGGGGTCACAGACCTGCAAAGCTGCACTGCTGGGGTCCTCCGCTGTCGACACCTCTGCGGCGGTCACCTGCCTCGCATCATGTCAGTGGGGCAGGCACTGGCTGCAGAGGCAGGACCTGGGCGAGGACCCAGCGACGGGGAGAAGGTAAGTAGGTGCCGTTCTGTAGGTCTGCCCAAAAGGATGGGGGGTGGTCCAACCCCTCTAAGGGGTTTAACTGGTTTGGAAAACCCCCCACTTCAGACTGTGGGTTACCCCTAAAGCTGATTGGGGGCGATTTCCTAACTTGGCAGGGTGAACACCCCACAACTGCCATTAACCATTGAAGCCCGAGGAGCCTGACGGCAGCCATCGGCAGGAATTAAAGGGGCGCTCACCATCTTTGATATCGGCGGGTTCGCTGTAGGCTCCGCCCTGCACGGTGCTCTCCCGCAGCCAGATGGGCCTCTCCTTCACCGGTTTGCCCTCGGTGAGCGCCCTCTGCAGGTCCTCCTGCTCCTCCAGACTGATGACCACGTCTTGGGTGTACAGATCTTCGTATGAGGGACCCTTGGACCAGGCTTCCTTGTGAGGACCGGAGGCTCCGCCTGCCGCCGCCGCCGCTCTATCCTTGCTGCAAAACAATGGAGGTAAGAACATAATATGGAGCCCGACACATAGCGGGCGCGGCGCTGATACAGCGGTCTCCGGGGGATGGGCACATTACCGCCTGCGCAGCGAGCACCGCTCCACTAATCGCTTCATTCTCTTCTAAGTGCAAAGTTTTTAGGATCTGACAGATTCTGGAGAGACAGATCTGAGGGGGAGGAGGGGGCGGCCATCACGACGAGCACAAAACATCTTCTACATCTGCAGTCATAGAAGATGATGAACGGGACTGGAGGAAACCACCAGCAAGACCGGACAGGACCCCACAACACCCTCCACCTCTGACCGGCATAACTGCACACATATCCATACTATGTCATGCTCCAGAGCTGCACTCACTATACTGCTTGTTGTTTTTGGAAACAGTCAGCAAGCATGTTGGTTAACACATCCCACCTCTGACCTGCATAACAGCGCAATTACTGTGTAAATACAACATAGATATATTATACACTGATTATACTACTAATTCTTACTGGAAACAGTCAGTAAGCAGGAGGAGCAACACATCACTAACACCTTTACAGCGCCTGATGCAAGGACTACACTCCCCACAATGGAGATCTGTGCAGACACTGAACAAGCAGGGGGTGACTGGAAGCTCAGGTGACGCCCCCTATATTTTTCGGAACTATCCGACCCTGCGAGAAAACCGCACGAATCCCGACTACTGGAATACATTGCAGGTGGATCTGCTCTCTGTTGTCAGCCACACTCCGGGCAGGACAGCGCCCCCTACAGTCGGGGAGGCTCCGGTACCTTTGTCGGAGACCTGGGATTTCAGTGGGCTCCGGCTCCAGGATCTCGTTGGACAGGTTGATGTCTTCGGTCTCTCGGAGCAGGGCGTAGATCGGTTCTATCTGTTCATTAAACCGGGCGACCAGGGTGCGGGCGTCCTTCTTGGGCATCGCCGACTCATCCTCCTCCACCTCCGTCTGGCAGAACGTGCATCGAAAAGTACCTGGAAGATGAGGAGACAGTCAGCGAGTCCAGAACATAAATCATGTAAACCCGGGGTCACCGTAACTCAGGATCAGTACAGGATAAGTAATGTATGTACACAGTGACTGCACCAGCAGAATAGTGAGTGCAGCTCTGGAGTATAATACAGGATGTAACTCAGGATCAGTACAGGATAAGTAATGTATGTACACAGTGACTGCACCAGCAGAATAGTGAGTGCAGCTCTGGAGTATAATACAGGATGTAACTCAGGATCAGTACAGGATAAGTAATGTATGTACACAGTGACTGCACCAGCAGAATAGTGAGTGCAGCTCTGGAGTATAATACAGGATGTAACTCAGGATCAGTACAGGATAAGTAATGTATGTACACAGTGACTGCACCAGCAGAATAGTGAGTGCAGCTCTGGAGTATAATACAGGGATGTAACTCAGGATCAGTACAGGATAAGTAATGTATGTACACAGTGACTGCACCAGCAGAATAGTGAGTGCAGCTCTGGAGTATAATACAGGATGTTAACTCAGGATCAGTACAGGATAAGTAATGTATGTACACAGTGACTGCACCAGCAGAATAGTGAGTGCAGCTCTGGAGTATAATACAGGATGTAACTCAGGATCAGTACAGGATAAGTAATGTATGTACACAGTGACTGCACCAGCAGAATAGTGAGTGCAGCTCTGGAGTATAATACAGGATGTAACTCAGGATCAGTACAGGATAAGTAATGTATGTACACAGTGACTGCACCAGCAGAATAGTGAGTGCAGCTCTGGAGTATAATACAGGATGTAACTCAGGATCAGTACAGGATAAGTAATGTATGTACACAGTGACTGCACCAGCAGAATAGTGAGTGCAGCTCTGGAGTATAATACAGGATGTAACTCAGGATCAGTACAGGATAAGTAATGTATGTACACAGTGACTGCACCAGCAGAATAGTGAGTGCAGCTCTGGAGTATAATACAGGATGTAACTCAGGATCAGTACAGGATAAGTAATGTATGTACACAGTGACTGCACCAGCAGAATAGTGAGTGCAGCTCTGGAGTATAATACAGGATGTAACTCAGGATCAGTACAGGATAAGTAATGTATGTACACAGTGACTGCACCAGCAGAATAGTGAGTGCAGCTCTGGAGTATAATACAGGATGTAACTCAGGATCAGTACAGGATAAGTAATGTATGTACACAGTGACTGCACCAGCAGAATAGTGAGTGCAGCTCTGGAGTATAATACAGGATGTAACTCAGGATCAGTACAGGATAAGTAATGTATGTACACAGTGACTGCACCAGCAGAATAGTGAGTGCAGCTCTGGAGTATAATACAGGATGTAACTCAGGATCAGTACAGGATAAGTAATGTATGTACACAGTGACTGCACCAGCAGAATAGTGAGTGCAGCTCGGAGTATAATACAGGATGTAACTCAGGATCAGTACAGGATAAGTAATGTATGTACACAGTGACTGCACCAGCAGAATAGTGAGTGCAGCTCTGGAGTATAATACAGGATGTAACTCAGGATCAGTACAGGATAAGTAATGTATGTACACAGTGACTGCACCAGCAGAATAGTGAGTGCAGCTCTGGAGTATAATACAGGATGTAACTCAGGATCAGTACAGGATAAGTAATGTATGTACACAGTGACTGCACCAGCAGAATAGTGAGTGCAGCTCTGGAGTATAATACAGGATGTAACTCAGGATCAGTACAGGATAAGTAATGTATGTACACAGTGACTGCACCAGCAGAATAGTGAGTGCAGCTCTGGAGTATAATACAGGATGTAACTCAGGATCAGTACAGGATAAGTAATGTATGTACACAGTGACTGCACCAGCAGAATAGTGAGTGCAGCTCTGGAGTATAATACAGGATGTAACTCAGGATCAGTACAGGATAAGTAATGTATGTACACAGTGACTGCACCAGCAGAATAGTGAGTGCAGCTCTGGAGTATAATACAGGATGTAACTCAGGATCAGTACAGGATAAGTAATGTATGTACACAGTGACTGCACCAGCAGAATAGTGAGTGCAGCTCTGGAGTATAATACAGGATGTAACTCAGGATCAGTACAGGATAAGTAATGTATGTACACAGTGACTGCACCAGCAGAATAGTGAGTGCAGCTCTGGAGTATAATACAGGATGTAACTCAGGATCAGTACAGGATAAGTAATGTATGTACACAGTGACTGCACCAGCAGAATAGTGAGTGCAGCTCTGGAGTATAATACAGGATGTAACTCAGGATCAGTACAGGATAAGTAATGTATGTACACAGTGACTGCACCAGCAGAATAGTGAGTGCAGCTCTGGAGTATAATACAGGATGTAACTCAGGATCAGTACAGGATAAGTAATGTATGTACACAGTGACTGCACCAGCAGGAATAGTGAGTGCAGGCTCTGGAGTATAATACAGGATGTAACTGAGGATCAGTACAGGATAAGTAATGTATGTACACAGTGACTGCACCAGCAGAATAGTGAGTGCAGCTCTGGGTATAATACAGGATGTAACTCAGGATCAGTACAGGATAAGTAATCTATGTACACAGTGACTGCACCAGCAGAATAGTGAGTGCAGCTCTGGAGTATAATACAGGATGTAACTCAGGATCAGTAGAGGATAAGTAATGTATATACACAGTGACTGCACCAGCAGAATAGTGAGTGCAGCTCTGGAGTATAATACAGGGTGTAACTCAGGATCAGTACAGGATAAGTAATGTATGTACACAGTGACTGCACCAGCAGAATAGTGAGTGCAGCTCTGGAGTATAACACAGGATAAGTGATGTAAGTACGCAGTGGGCCCATTATGCACCAGTTGCCGCACCCTCTACCAGTCTTTATGCTAATAACCCTTTTGCTCAGTAGTTGATGTATAACACACGGATCCAGCAGTGCAGCAGTTAAGTGTCAGCAGCGCTGCAGAGACAGGAGAAGCGCGTTTCAAGGTCTCCTATTCACGAAGTGTCTGGAGCGGCATCCATTGCAGAACGCCTACAGCATTCCAGCTGCTCATTGTCTCTCCTCTGCAATCAGATGCCAACAATGGCGCGGTGCAGAGGAGCGCCCGGCGAGAACCAAGGTCGGCGTCTCTTCTGGAGGAGGCAGCGATGACAGCTGGAGGGGAGAAGGAAGCGGATGACGGGCGCAGCTCCAAACAGATTACAAAGGGTTAACGCTAGGAGTTGGTCGTTTCTGGGAAAGCTGGGGGACAATCAGTATGACTGCTCCCACCCAGCTTTCCTAGACTCAGACATGACTACAGAACAGGTGAGGAGCGCAGCTCTGGAGTCTGGGAAAGCTGGGTGGAAAGTCACGACATAAGGAGCAAGATTTCAGAAACTGCTCCCCCGAAATACATGATTTTAACGCTTGAAAGTATATATTACACAAAATTATACTGCACAGATCTTGAGCATTATACTCCAGTCACATCCGGAGCTGCACTCACAAAATGGTGAGTTGTTCGGCTTCAGGTTTTCGCTCTCCTGCAAATGATGAGACCAAACAGCTGAGCCCCAACACCGTCCCCTGAGCTCCCCCGGCACACTGCTCTGAGGTCACAGGAAAAAAAATGGTAAATGCTCTGGATGTGACTGGAGTATAGGACACGATGTTATAGCAGAATTTTGAGTACTGCTCAGGATGTGAATGGAGAACAAAACATGGTGGAGCAGCAGAACTGTGTATGCAGCCCTGGATGTGTTTATAGTTTAACACATGATTTAACTGCAGACTTGTGATTGCAGCTCTGGAAGCGATTAGAGCATAATACATCATATAGCAGAAGACTTGTGACTGCAGCTCTGGAAGTGATTAGAGCATAATACATTATATAGCAGCAGACTTGTGATTGCAGCTCTGGAAGTAATTAGAGCATAATACATTATATAGCAGCAGACTTGTGATTGCAGCTCTGGAAGTAATTAGAGCATAATACATCATATAACAGCAGACTTGTGATTGCAGCTCTGGAAGTAATTAGAGCATAATACATTATATAGCAGCAGACTTGTGACTGCAGCTCTGGAAGTGATTAGAGCATAATATATTATATAGCAGCAGACTTGTGACTGCAGCTCTGGAAGTAATTAGAGCATAATACATCATATAACAGCAGACTTGTGATTGCAGCTCTGGAAGTAATTAGAGCATAATACATTATATAGCAGCAGACTTGTGACTGCAGCTCTGGAAGTGATTAGAGCATAATACATTATATAACAGCAGACTTGCGATTGCAGCTCTGGAAGTGATTAGATCATAATACATTATATAGCAGCAGACTTGTGACTGCAGCTCTGGAAGTGATTAGAGCATAATACATTATATAGCAGCAGAAGTATGAATGCAGCTCTTGTTGTGACTAGTGTATAGGGCAGTAATTTAGATACCGGGCAGGATTACATTTGAGGGAACATTCACACATTTTATTACTTTCCCTGGAATGATTTCGGCCTGTGGATGGGGGCGCAGTGGTGATAACGGCGTAAACTCCTCATATTTTGAGGGTATTGCGCCATTTTCTGATCAGACATGGCGGGGGAGGGGATTTCCGGATGGAGGAGTCAGAGGATTGTGAAGGCTTCTCGTCAGTGTAGGCCCCAGGGACCTGTGGTCCAGAATAAAGAGCATCCAGCAGGCCGGGTAATGGGAGAGACTGGTGCCGCCGACGGGCCCCTCCTCAGGGCGCTGGACGCTCTGTGGCCCTGCGGGGATCAATCAGCACCGAAAATAACGGCAGACCGCAGGCCTGGCAGGAGAAGGGTTAACCAGGCTGCTCCAAGGTCACCGCGCCGAGCGCAGATCACATGGGTCCACAGGCACAACCAAACGAATCCGATAAAGTAACCGCAGCAAATATAGGAGGATGAGGATGATGATGATGAGGCAGAATGACATCACGTGACTCTTAAAGGGGCAGTAACCGTCCTAGTCCACACAGTGGACCAGAGACATACACTACGGTCAGCCTCCCCGGAGTGGCCAATAACAGATACCAATAGACTGTACTCACCGGCCCTGATTATATGGCTGATAACAGATACCAATAGACTGTACTCACCGGCCCTGATTATATGGCTGATAACAGATACCAATAGACTGTACTCACCGGCCCTGATTATATGGCTGATAACAGATACCAACTGTATCACCGGCCTGATATGGCTGATACTACCTATAGACTGCACCACCGGCCCTGATTATATGGCTGATAACAGATACGTGGCTGATAACAGATACCATAGACTGTACTCACCGGCCCTGATTATATGGCTGATAACAGATACCAGCCCTGATTATATGGCCAATACCAATAGACTGTACTCACCGGCCCATGATTAAGATGGCTGATAACAGATACCAATGACCTGGGCCCTGATTATATGGCATAACAGATACTAATAGACTACTCACCGGCCCCGATAAATGGCTGATAACAGATACTACCGGCCCTGACTGATAACAGATAGACTGTACTCACCGGCCCTGATTATATGGCTGATAACAGATACTATAGACTGTACTCACCGGCCCTGATTATATGGCTGATAACAGATACCAATAGACTGTACTCACCGGCCCTGATTATATGGCTGATACGACTGACTACGGCCCTGATTATATGGCTGATACAGATACCAATGACTGTACTCACCGATTTAATGGCTGATAACAGATACCAATAGACTGTACTCACCGGCCCTGATTATATGGCTGATAACAGATACCAATAGACTGTACTCACCGGCCCTGATTATATGGCTGATAACAGATACCAATAGACTGTACTCACCGGCCCTGATCAAAATGGCTGATAACAGATACAATAGACTGTACTCACCGGCCCTGATTATATGGCTGATAACAGATACAATAGACTGTACTCACCGGCCCTGATTATATGGCTGATAACAGATACCAATAGACTGTACTCACCGGCCCCTGATTAATGGCTGATAACAGAACCAATAGACTGGACTCACGGCCCTGATAGGGCTGATAACAGATACCCTAGACTCTCACCGGCCCTGATTAAGTGGCTGATAACTACCAATAGATTATCACCGCCCTATTATATGGCTGATAAGATACCAATAGACTGTACTCCCGGCCCTGATTATATGGCTGAAACAGATACCAATAGACTGTACTCACCGACCCTGATTAATGGCTGATAACAGATACCAATAGATGTACTCACCGGCCCTGATTATATGGCTGATAACAAGATACCAATAGACTGTACTCACCGGCCCTGATTATATGGCTGATAACAATACCAATAGACTGTATCACCGGCCCTGATTATATGGCTGATAACAGATACCAATAGACTGTACTCACCGGCCCCGATTAATGGCTGATAACAGATACCAATAGACTGTACTCACCGGCCCTGATTATATGGCTGATAACAGATACCAATAGACTGTACTCACCGGCCCTGATTATATGGCTGATAACAGATACTAATAGACTGTACTCACCGGCCCCGATCAAATGGCTGATAACAAATACCAATAGACTGTACTCACCGGCCCTGATTATATGGCTGATAACAGATACCAATAACTGTACTCACCGGCCCTGATTAAGTGGCTGATAACAGGGAGCAATAGACTGTATTCTACTGCATTACATATAGCTGCAAATGCACTGCCGTCAGGACCTCAGGAAAGCTGGGTGCCAAACGCTGGCCAGCCCCAGCTGTGCTCCAATAATGCACTGGGGCTGTGCTATAAAGAGCAGACTTCCCAGAATGCAAAGCACCAGAGCAAGCCCAATGCAGACAATGAACAAGCAAGGAATGCTGGGAGAATTCTGCTGTGAAGTCGCCGGGTGGATTCGATCCTATATGCCAGCGTTCCCGGGCAGTCACAGAGCAGCAGGAGCTCACACAACAGGGACACCCCAGAAAAAGTGGGGCACTTAAAAAGATCCTCAACCTGACATTAAGGTCATGAGGTGGAAGAAAAGGAAGCAGTGAGGGGACGGCTCCAGAAGTGACCACTGCCAGTACTGAAAGAAGTGTGTACGGAGGCAGAGGAGCTCCCCCTGCTGGACAGTGCCTTACACTACACCCTCCACCGTGTACAGCATCATTCACACCTCATAAGCCAAAACCAGGAGAGAGTCCTGAACACAAAAATACTGACAGGAATGAGGATGGAGGGGCTGCAGAGTAATATGGGGGCAGAGTCTGCTACACCAAGCACAGCAGTGTACATACATTACTTATTACTTATCCTGTATTATACTCCAGAGCTGCACTCACTATTCTGCTGGTGCAGTCACTGTGTACATACATTACTTATCCTGTACTGATCCTGAGTTACATCCTGTATTTACTCCAGAGCTGCACTCACTATTCTGCTGGTGCAGTCACTGTGTACATACATTACTTATCCTGTACTGATCCTGAGTTACATCCTGTATTATACTCCAGAGCTGCACTCACTATTCTGCTGGTGCAGTCACTGTGTACATACATTACTTATCCTGTACTGATCCTGAGTTACATCCTGTATTTATACTCCAGAGCTGCCACTCACTATTTCTGCTGGTGCAGTCACTGTGTACATACATTACTTATCCTGTACTGATCCTGAGTTACATCCTGTATTATTACTCCAGAGCTGCACTCACTATTCTGCTGGTGCAGTCACTGTGTACATTACATTACTTATCTGCTGTACTGTGTATCCTGTAGTTGAGCATCTCTGGTACTTATAGTCACTGCCAGACTGCTGCTGCTACTCACTATTCTCTGCTGTGCAGTCACTGTGTACATACATTACTTATCCTGTACTGATCCTGAGTTACATCCTGTATTATACTCCAGAGCTGCACTCACTATTCTGCTGGTGCAGTCACTGTTACATACATTACTTATCCTGTACTGATCCTGAGTTACATCCTGTATTATACTCCAGAGCTGTACTCCCTATTCTGCTGGTGCAGTCACTGTGTACATACATTACTTATCCTGTACTATTCCTGAGTTACATCCTGTATTATACTCCAGAGCTGCACTCACTATTCTGCTGGTGCAGTCACTGTGTACATACATTACTTATCCTGTACTGATCCTGAGTTACATCCTGTATTTTACTCCAGAGCTGCACTCACTATTCTGCTGTGCAGTCACTGTGTACATACATTACTTATCCTGACTGACAGTTACATCCTGTATTATACTCCAGAGCTGCACTCACTATTCTTGCTGGTGCAGTCACTGTGTACATACATTACTTATCCTGTACTGATCCTGAGTTACATCCTGTATTATACTCCAGAGCTGCACTCACTATTCTGCTGGTGGAGTATAGATACAGGATTATAATCAGGATCAGTACAGGATAAGTAATGTATGTACTCAGCTGACTGCACCAGCAGAATAGTGAGTGCCAGCTCTGGAGTATAATACAGGATGTAACTCAGGATCAGTACAGGATAAGTAATGTATGTACACAGTGACTGCACCAGCAGAATAGTGAGTGCAGCTCTGCGAGTATAATGCAGGATGTAACTCAGGATCAGTACAGGATAAGTAATGTATGTACACAGTGACTGCCACAGCAGAATAGTGAGTGGCAGCTCTGGAGTATAATACAGGATGTAACTCAGGATCAGTACAGGATAAGTAATGTATGTACACAGTGACTGCACAGCAGAATAGTGAGTGCAGCTCTGGAGTATAATACAGGATGTAACTCAGGATCAGTACAGGATAAGTAATGTATGTACACAGTGACTGCACCAGCAGAACAGTGAGTGCAGCTCTGGAGTATAATACAGGATGTAACTCAGGATCAGTACAGGATAAGTAATGTATGTACACAGTGACTGCACCAGCAGAATAGTGAGCGCAGCTCTGGAGTATAATACACGATGTAACTCAGGATCAGTACAGGATAAGTCATGTATGTGCACAGACAGTGACTGCACCAGAACAGTGAGCGCAGCTCTGGAGTAAATATCATATACAGTGGTGCTCCGCTCTGTTACCTGTCATGGGATCGAACAGCTGATTGGCCTCCAGGTCGGTGAAGGTGCTGCAGCAGTTGGGGCACTTTGAAGGAGGCGCGGTTGGTGGAGTCCCTCTCGTCGGTCTCTATCCGCCGCCTCATGTGGTCCAGCTTGTACTTCACCACGTTGACCAGCAGGCGGTAGTTGATGAAGTAGTAGTTGTGCCTGGTGGTCTTCCCATCGGAGGCGGTCTCCACCCTCATGCGGCACTTGATGAACTTGTCCCCCTTCAGGGTGTTGAGCACGGCCCGCAGCTGCTTCCGGTCAAACTTCAGCAGCTCCAGCATGTCCTCCTCCTTGACGCAGGGGTTCCGGATCAGGATGTCCAGCGTCAGCGCATGCTCCAGCCCGTAGAACCCCCGCACCACATACTTGGCCAGGCGCTTCAGCACAGCCGGGACCTCCGTCACCACCTCCGGGTCTGTCATCTTATCTGCAAAGAATGAGAAATATTCACTGACAGTGCATCTAAATGATAGGTGACTACAGGGAAGGGAATTACAGCCAGGATATTGCAGGGAAGACTCTGCTTATGATGTATTACAGGTCTGGAGGGGGGCACATACTTATCTATACAAGGGGAGGGGCTATGACACGGGATACGCCCTCCCTGGGGCAGGCAATGCTCTGAGCACATGATATGAATGTTATACTGCCCCTCATATGTGCACTACCCGTAGACACACTCACCTCTCACGCCGCCTCGCCGGCCACTGTCCATTCGTCACCGACAGGCGCACTTTTGCGACGTCATTCCGTCCGGCCGCCATATTAAGTAAGGGAACCCTGTTATCAGAGTGATTACTAGGAAAAGCGGCCCTCTGTTCTGTAGACCGGATCCTTCCCAGTCAGTGATACTGGAGAACTGCTGACATTCACATGTATAACATTCTCCCTACAGTCCAACTACACGCACATGCCAGTACTAGCAATGTCCACCGGAAGGCTTCAAAACAACAACGACGTGAGTAGCCATCCTAGAACGCATAATTACGTACTTCCGCCGTATGACCCGCCCAATGTTAGGATGACGTTGCTTATGATTGGAAGATGAAACTGAAGGCGACCAATCCGGATCAGGCGTTCTCTGGTTGTCATGGTGAGGGAGGAGAGGCGTGTCATGTCGGGTGACATGGCGGCGCTGGATCGAGTGAAGGTGCTGGTGCTGGGGGATTCGGGTGAGTTGTAGGATGGCGGCTGCCAGGGATTGCCGTAAGTGAAAGTCCTTGTGTCGTTCTCTTATGTCAGAAATCATTTATCGACCGATATGGTCGCGGATACGTGGTTGTCAGCCAGCTTTCCTGGATGGAGGGTGTCAGGTGATATCCTGCAGGTGAGATGGGTGACTACCTCTGTACCACAGATCTCATGTCTGTTCCAGGTGTCGGGAAATCTTCTTTAGTCCATTTGTTGTGTCAGAACCAAGTCCTGGGGAACCCTTCGTGGACGGTCGGCTGCTCGGTGGATGTCAGGGTGAGTGATGGGAGTTCTAGTACTTCACATGATCTGTCCGGGCTCCGTCAGTCATTTCACTCTCTGTTGTCAGCTCCATGAGTATCGGGAGGGGACCCCGGGAGGAGAAGACCTTCTACATCGAGCTGTGGGACGTCGGCGGGTCGGTGGGCAGCGCCAGCAGCGTGAAGAGCACCAGGGCCGTCTTCTACAATGGCGTAAACGGTAAGAGGCCAAAGACCTGGAGGGGCTGCACTTAGCTTGTTATACTCTAGTCACAACCAGAGCTGCACTCACAGTACTGTTTAGATAGATCCAGAGCTGCGCTCACAATTCTGCTGTAATATAATGGCTTATACTCTAGTCACATCAAGAGCCACATTTACAACCGTGCTGCTATATCATGTCTTATACTCCAGTCACATCCAGAGCTGCGCTCACAGTACTGCTGTTACATCAGGTCTTATTCTCCAGTTACTTCCAAAGGTGTAGTCCCAATTCTGTCATCATATCATGTCTCATACTTTAGATAGATGCAGAGCTGCACTCACAGTACTGCTGTTACATCATGTCTTATACTCTAATTACATCAAGAGCTGCAGCCATAATTGTGTCACATCCAGATATGATTTCACAGGGAAGCTGTAATATCGTGTCCTATACTCCAATCACATCCGGAGCTGCATTTATGATTCTGCAGTCATGTCATGTCTCATCCTGAGCTGTGGTCACAATTCTGCACTCACATTACAACCTCTACACCAATCACCACCAGAGCTGCATTCACAGTCCTGCTGATCCTTCCTCTCCACTTCCTTCCAGAGCTGCAGTCACAGGAGTATCATGTCTTGTACTGATTCTGCCTCATGGCATCTGTCTACACTGTGCTGACACACACCTCTCTGCTGCACTGCATTGTAACATGAGGTGGATGCAGCTCTGGATGTGACTGGAGTATAATACATGAGGTGGATGCAGCTCTGGATGTGACTGGTGTATAATACATGAGGTGGGTGCAGCTCTGGATGTGACTGGAGTATAATACATGAGGTGAGTGCAGCTCTGGATGTGACTGGTGTATAATACATGAGGTGAGTGCAGCTCTGGATGTGACTGGTGTAATAATACATGAGGTGAGTGCAGCTCTGGATGTGACTGGAGTATAATACATGAGGTGAGTGCAGCTCTGGATGTGACTGGAGTATAATACATGAGGTGAGTGCAGCCCTGGATGTGACTGGAGTATAATACATGAGGTGGATGCAGCTCTGGATGTGACTGAGTATATACATGATGGATGCAGCTCTGGAGTGACTGCATGTTGCAGCTCTGGATGTGACATGAGGTGGTGCAGGTCTGGGATGTGACTGGAGTAGGTGAGTGCAGCTCTGGACATGAGGTGATGCAGTCTGGATGTGACTGGAGTATAATACATGAGGTGATGCAGCTCTGGATGTGACTGGTGTATAATACATGAGGTGGATGCCAGCTCTGGATGTGACTGGAGTATAATACATGAGGTGAGTGCAGCTCTGGATGTGACTGGAGTATAATACATGAGGTGAGTGCAGCTCTGGATGTGACTGGAGTGATGGAATAATCATGAGGTGGATGCAGCTCTGGATGTGACTGGTGTATAATACATGAGGTGGATGCAGCTCTGGATGTGACTGGTGTATAATACATGAGGTGGTGCAGCTCTGGATGTGACTGGAGTATATATACATGAGGTGGATGCAGCTCTGGATGTGACTGTGTATAATAATAGGTGAGTGCAGCTCTGGATGTGAATATAATACATGAGGTGAGTGCAGCTCTGGATGTGACTGGTGTATAATACATGAGTTGGAGTGCAGCTCTGGATGTGACTGGTGTATAATACATGAGGTGAGTGCAGCTCTGGATGTGACTGGAGTATAATACATGAGGTGGATGCAGCTCTGGATGTGACTGGTGTATAATACATGAGGTGAGTGCAGCTCTGGATGTGACTGGTGTATAATACATGAGGTGAGTGCAGCTCTGGATGTGACTGGTGTATAATACATGAGGTGGATGCAGCTCTGGATGTGACTGGTGTATAATACATGAGGTGGATGCAGCTCTGGATGTGACTGGTGTATAATACATGAGGTGGAGTGCAGCTCTGGATGTGACTGGAGTATAATACATGAGGTGGATGCAGCTCTGGATGTGACTGGTGTATAATACATGAGGTGAGTGCAGCTCTGGATGTGACTGGTGTATAATACATGAGGTGGATGCAGCTCTGGATGTGACTGGTGTATAATACATGAGGTGAGTGCAGCTCTGGATGTGGACTGGTGTATAATACATGAGTTGAGTGGCAGCTCTGGATGTGACTGGTGTATAATACATGAGGTGAGTGCAGCTCTGGATGTGACTGGTGTATAATACATGAGGTGAGTGAGCTCTGCAGCTTACATGAGGTGTATGCAGCTCTGGATGTGACTGGTGTATAATACATGAGGTGAGTGCAGCTCTGGATGTGACTGGTGTATAATACATGAGGTTGAGTGCAGCTCTGGATGTGACTGGTGTATAATACATGAGTGAGTGCAGCTCTGGATGTGACTGGTGTATAATACATGAGGTGAGTGCAGCTCTGAATGTGACAGGTGTATAATACATGAGGTGAGTGCAGCTCTGGATGTGACTGGAGTATAATACATGAGGTGAGTGCAGCTCTGGATGTGACTGGAGTCTTTCCTTACCCTCGCCGTTTGCTCTTCTTCCAGGCATCGTCCTCGTCCACGATCTCACCAACAAGAAGTCGTCTCAGAACCTTTACCGCTGGTCCCTGGAGGCCCTGAACCGAGACCTGCAGCCGACGGGCGTCCTGGTGACCAATGGGTGAGTCCTCTACACCCCACACCTGACCCTCATCTGACCCACGCCCCACCAGTCACTTACAGTCTGAGTGTCCGTTCTAAGCCCCTGTGGGCGGCCATATTGGTTGTCACCCAGCTTTCTGAGGAGCAGACAGAGCTCAGACGTTTCCTGGATACTCCATGGTCTGTTCTCTCCCGCAGGGACTACGACCGCGAGAACTTTGCGGACAACCAGATCCCCCTTCTGGTCATCGGCACCAAACTAGATCAGATCCCAGAGGCGAAACGCAATGAGGTCCTGACCCGCACCGCGTTCCTGGCCGAGGACTTCAATGCGGAGGAGATCAATCTGGTGAGAATGAGAGAACGGTGCCGAAAGTTCCTGTCCAGAGCGGTTCCAAGTTCCAGAGCTGCATTCACAATTCTTCTGTTAGAGCTGCATTCACAATTCTTTGTTATGTTTCTCTTGTCACTAGTCCACATCCAGAGCTGCATTCACAATTCTTCTGTTATGTTATTCTTGTACACTAGTCATCCAGAGCTGCATTGCTTATGTTATATCTTGTACACTAGTCACATCCAGAGCTGCATCACAATTCTTCTGTTATGTATATCTTGTACACTAGCACATCCAGAGCTGCAAAATTCTTCTGTTATGTTATATCTTGTACCTAGTCACATCCAGAGCTGCCATTGTAAGCTTAGTCATCATTCACAATCTCATATCTTGTACTTTATTCCAGAGCTGCATTCAAAATTTTTCTGCTAATGTTTTGGAGTGTTCTCACATCCAGAGCTGTGTTCACAATTGCTGTCGTGGTGTCGCCCCCTGCTGGTTCAGTTGCCACCAGGCGCCGCACATCTCCTTCAGTGCATCTAGGCGCAGACTCGCTGGGGCAGCGTCTGGTGAATCTGGCTTCTTACACCTTCATGATGGATGTTCACTGAGAATTGCTTGCACTGATACACTGTAACAAACCATCAGCTGTGAGAAGAATTTGGTCTGTACAGATTTTCAGGATGGTAACAAGAATGTTCCTATTCACTGACAGCAAGTAGAGATCCTCAAAAAGGAAATGGATCATAAAGCAGTAGGCGGTATAACGATGTGATCTTCTCCCCCACAGGACTGCACTAACACCCGCTACCTCGCCGCCGGATCCTCCAACGCCGTCAAACTCAGCCGGTTCTTTGACAAGGTAACGGATAATCGGTGTTAAAGGGGCAGTAACCCCCGAACCCAGCGCCTATAATAGTGCCGGAGCATTATAAGGGGAGACCCCCGGCCT
Organism: Rhinella marina; assembly: GCA_900303285.1. Taxonomy (NCBI): domain Eukaryota; kingdom Metazoa; phylum Chordata; class Amphibia; order Anura; family Bufonidae; genus Rhinella; species Rhinella marina. Next base: position 33,986 of record ONZH01025583.1, read on the forward strand.
CCATCTTGTTCCGTCGTCTCACGCGCCGTCGTTCTGTGTTTCAGGTTATCGAGAAAAGATATTTCTCACGGGACGGAAACGCGGTAAGTAGCGCAGAACCCACTAACCGCCAATATCTGGTGCCGCGGCCTGCTGACCTCACCTGAGAGAGGGGGAGGGGGCACAGAGGCCACGCTGGGTGGTGCAGAAGTGTTCACACCCTATACCAGGAATCAGCAACTTCCAGCTGCTATGAAACTACAACTCCCACCATGCACACTTACTATAGAAGTGAAAGCAGGATTCTGGGAGTTGTAGTCTCAGAACAGCTGCCGATCCCTGTGCAGACGTCCGCGTGTCTCCTCACAATGAGCAGTTTCTTCCGTTTCCATAAAATCCCCAGTAATGGAGGCCGAGAGCTCCCAGCACGACCCGAACCCCACGACAATTTAATTTTAATTTTCCATGTCACTATCTATATTACATCCCCAATTCCCAACAAGTCAGTAAGCGTGTCCGAGAGGCAGGGTCTCCCAGAGGTTCAGAAAACTGCTTCTAAAGGAGAGGCTACACAAATACTGATCCTGAGTTACATCCTGTGTTATACTCCAGAGCTGCACTCACTATTCTGCTGGTGCAGTCACTGTGTACATACATTACTTATCCTGTACTGATCCTGAGTTACATCCTGTATTCTACTCCAGAGCTGTACTCACTATTCTGCTGGTGTAGTCACTGTGTACATACATTACTTATCCTGTACTGATCCTGAGTTACATCCTGTATTCCTTACTCCAGAGCTGTAACTCACTATTCTGCTGTTGCAGTCACTGGTACATACATTACTTTATCCTGTACTGATCCTGAGTTACATCCTGTATTATACTCCAGAGCTGCACTCACTATTCTGCTGTGTGCAGTCACTGTGTACATACATTACTTATCCTGTACTGATCCTGAGTTACATCCTGTATTCACTCCAGAGCTGCTACTCACTATTCTGCTGGTGCAGTCACTGTGTACATACATTACTTATCTGTACTGATCCTGAGTTACATCCTGTATTATACTCCAGAGCTGCACTCACTATTCTGCTGGTGCAGTCACTGTGTACATACATTACTTATCCTGTACTGATCCTGAGTTACATCCGGTATTATACTCCAGAGCTGCACTCACTATTCTGCTGGTGCAGTCACTGTGTACATACATTACTTTCCTGTACTGATCCTGAGTTACATCCTGTATTATACTCCAGAGCTGCACTCACTATTCTGCTGGTGCAGTCACTGTGTACATACATTACTTATCCTGTACTGATCCTGAGTTACATCCTGTATTATACTCCAGAGCTGCACTCACTATTCTGCTGGTGCAGTCACTGTGTACATTACATTACTTATCCTGTACTGATCCTGAGTTACATCCTGTATTATACTCCAGAGCTGCACTCACTATTCTGCTGGTGCAGTCACTGTGTACATACATTACTTATCCTGTACTGATCCTGAGTTACATCCTGTATTATACTCCAGAGCTGCACTCACTATTCTGCTGGTGCAGTCACTGTGTACATACATTACTTATCCTGTACTGATCCTGAGTTACATCCTGTATTATACTCCAGAGCTGCACTCACTATTCTGCTGGTGCAGTCACTGTGTACATACATTACTTATCCTGTACTGATCCTGAGTTTACATCCTGTATTATACTCCAGAGCTGCACTCACTATTCTGCTGGTGCAGTCCACTGTGTACATACATTACTTATCCTGTACTGATCCTGAGTTACATCCTGTATTATACTCCAGAGCTGCACTCACTATTCTGCTGGTGCAGTCACTGTGTACATACATTACTTATCCTGTACTGATCCTGAGTTTACATCCTGTATTATACTCCAGAGCTGCACTCACTATTCTGCTGGTGCAGTCACTGTGTACATACATTACTTATCCTGTACTGATCCTGAGTTACATCCTGTATTATACTCCAGAGCTGCCTCACTATTCTGCTGGTGCAGTCACTGTGTACATACATTACTTATCCTGTACTGATCCTGAGTTACATCCTGTATTATACTCCAGAGCTGCACTCACTATTCTGCTGGTGCAGTCACTGTGTACATACATTACTTATCCTGTACTGATCCTGAGTTACATCCTGTATTATACTCCAGAGCTGCACTCACTATTCTGCTGGTTGCAGTCACTGTGTACATACATTACTTATCCTGTACTGATCCTGAGTTACATCCTGTATTATACTCCAGAGCTGCACTCACTATTCTGCTGGTGCAGTCACTGTGTACATAGATTACTTATCCTGTGCTGATCCTGAATTACATCCTGTATTATTACTCCAGAGCTGCACTCACTATTCTGCTGGTGCAGTCACTGTGTACATACATTACTTATCCTGTACTGATCCTGAGTTACATCCTGTATTATACTCCAGAGCTGCACTCACTATTTGCTGGTGAGTCTTCCTTTGGCATCCTGGTGGGAGAAGACCTTAAATCTCCCTTTTTACTTATATGCTTTTTACCCTTTTTCTCATTGCCATCCCCCACTTTCCGTCCCATACTTCGCCATGGGGGATATTGAGGAGATGGCACCTTCCTCTTCCTGGTCCTCCTGATTTCCTCATCCAGTTACTGTCCCTTTGGGCCTCAGCAGTAGCACAAGCCTCAGGGGTGAGATCAGAGTTGTCCCAGTCTCCCCAGTTCCTGAAGGTTCCCGAGACTCGCCCATCCCCCTCTCTTTGGCGTTTTTCCTGACGCCTCAGTTGGGCAGGCGTCTTTTGCTTACTTTTCCTCCCTGGCTCCTCTGTTCCTTCACTTCTGCCAGCCTCTCCCCCAGCAAATTGGCCTCATGGCTTTCTCGCCGGGGTATTGACCGCATTGGCAAAGGAACGGGGCAGCGACTGAATGGGTGACCTAAGTCACCACACGGTGACACCTAATCTCCGCACATGACGCCGCGAGGTGACGATCTCCCCACACAGCGCGCACTTCTGTACAGTGAGTTAGCACTGAAGTTGTGGGCTGCCGCATCTGTGACAGAGCTTTGGCTGACCCTGGTAGAAAATCTGGATGCGATCCCTTCCGAGGAAGGTTGCAGATGGTATGTGGGAACCGTATTACCATAAACGTCCAGGCCCCAGACCAGATGCCATATTCATCCCTGTTCTTTTTGGGGACTCCACCACCTCCCCATATCGGCCAAGCCACGTCATGATGTCTTATAACAAGAGAGTGACTCGTTCGGGTTAAAACGGTCACCCTCTTGACGTTGTTCTGATGAACACCGCTGGACGGCAAGTCTCGCCAGCTGGGCTCGTCCTTTGCACCTCATAGTTAGACCAGAAGAGCTCAAGCCCCTCTGGCCGAACAAGCTGACATCGAACTCGGGGGCCCCATAGGGATGTATCAGGCGTAGATGTCAGTCGCCTTGAAGCCCATCTTAGCAGGAGCTCAACTACGTAGATCTGAAGGACATGTATCACTCCTCCACCTCAGACGGACCACATTCCTACGGAGACCACCCGCCCAGAATGTCGGAGAGACCAAGTGGCTCCCTCTTCTTTCCTCTCGGAGGGCTAAGAGGCCATGCCTTCTATCGCAAAGGATAGATCAACCTCCTACCCTCTACATGATTGTTCTCTCCCCTTCTTTAGAGCCTTCAGAAGACGCCGCTGCAAAACGCCGTCCAGAGCCAGGAGGACAAGGAGGGCCCCCTTTCCCCCGCTGTGACATTAGCATAGCTGCGCACAGGGGCTGCCACAGCAGGGGGGGCAACCGGACCAGGCCCCCACCCTCACCACT
>ONZH01025584.1:0-52875 GCA_900303285.1 Rhinella marina
CATGGATCACTCCTCTTCTCTTCAGCCCCCCCTCCCCCGTCTCCAGTACATGGATCACTCCTCCTCCTCCCTTCAGCCCCCTCCCAGTACATGGATCACTCCTCCTTCTCTCTTCAGTCCCCCCCCAGTACATCGATCACTCCTCCCCCTCCTGTCTTCAGCCCCCCAGTACATGGATCACTCCTCCCCCTCCTCTCTTCAGCCCCCCAGTACATCGATCACTCCTCCCCCTCCTCTCTTCAGCCCCCCCAGTACATGGATCACTCCTCCTTCTCTCTTCAGTCCCCCCCAGTACATGGATCACTCCTCCTTCTCTCTTCAGTCCCCCCCCAGTACATCGATCACTCCTCCCCCTTCTCTCTTCAGCCCCCCCAGTACATGGATCACTCCTCCTTCTCTCTTCAGTCCCCCCCCCAGTACATAGATCACTCCTCCCCCTCCTCTCTTCAGCCCCCAGTACATGGATCACTCCTCCCCCTCCTCTCTTCAGCCCCCCCCAGTACATGGATCACTCCTCCTTCTCTCTTCAGTCCCCCCCCAGTACATGGATCACTCCTCGTTCTCTCTTCAGTCCCCCCCCAGCACATCGATCACTCCTCCCCCTCCTCTCTTCAGCCCCCCAGTACATGGATCACTCCTCCCCCTCCTCTCTTCAGCCCCCCCCCAGTACATGGATCACTCCTCCTTCTCTCTTCAGTCCCCCCCCCCCAGTACATGGATCACTCCTCCTTCTCTCTTCAGTCCCCCCCCAGTACATAGATCACTCCTCCCCCTCCTCTCTTCAGCCCCCCCAGTACATCGATCACTCCTCTTCTCTTCAGCCCCCCCTCCCCCGTCTCCAGTACATGGATCACTCCTCCTCCTCCTCTCTTTAGCCCCCTCCCAGTACATGGATCACTCCTCCTTCTCTCTTCAGTCCCCCCCCAGTACATGGATCACTCCTCCCCCTCCTTTCTTCAGCCCCCCAGTACATGGATCACTCCTCCCCCTCCTCTCTTCAGCCCCCCCCAGTACATGGATCACTCCTCCTTCTCTCTTCAGTCCCCCCCCAGTACATGGATCACTCCTCCTTCTCTCTTCAGTACCCCCCCCAGTACATCGATCACTCCTCCCCCTCCTCTCTTCAGCCCCACCCAGTACATGGATCACTCCTCCCCCTCCTCTCTTCAGCCCCCCCAGTACATGGATCACTCCTCGTTCTCTCTTCAGTCCCCCCCCCCAGTACATCGATCACTCCTCCCCCTCCTCTCTTCAGCCCCCCAGTACATGGATCACTCCTCCCCCTCCTCTCTTCAGCCCCCCCAGTACATGGATCACTCCTCCTTCTCTCTTCAGTCCCCCCCAGTACATGAATCACTCCTCCTTCTCTCTTCAGTCCCCCCCCAGTACATCGATCACTCCTCCCCTCCTCTCTTCAGCCCCCCCAGTACATGGATCACTCCTCTTCTCTTCAGCCCCCCCTCCCCCGTCTCCAGTACATCGATCACTCCTCCCCCTCCTCTCTTCAGCCCCCCCAGTACATGGATCACTCCTCTTCTCTTCAGCCCCCCCTCCCCCGTCTCCAGTACATGGATCACTCCTCCTCCTCTCTTTAGCCCCGTCCCAGTACATGGATCACTCCTCCTTCTCTCTTCAGTCCCCCCCCAGTACATCGATCACTCCTCCCCCTCCTCTCTTCAGCCCCCCAGTACATGGATCACTCCTCCCCCTCCTCTCTTCAGCCCCCCCAGTACATGGATCACTCCTCCTTCTCTCTTCAGTCCCCCCCCAGTACATGGATCACTCCTCCCCCTCCTCTCTTCAGCCCCCCCAGTACATGGATCACTCCTCTTCTCTTCAGCCCCCCCTACCCCGTCTCCAGTACATGGATCACTCCTCCTCCTCCTCTCTTCAGCCCCCCCCAGTACATGGATCACTCCTCCCCCTCCTCTCTTCAGCCCCCCCCCAGTACATGGATCACTCCTCGTTCTCTCTTCAGTCCCCCCCCAGTACATCAATCACTCCTCCCCCTCCTCTCTTCAGCCCCCCCCCAGTACATGGATCACTCCTCGTTCTCTCTTCAGTCCCCCCCCCAGTACATCGATCACTCCTCCCCCTCCTCTCTTCAGCCCCCCAGTACATGGATCACTCCTCCCCCTCCTCTCTTCAGCCCCCCCAGTACATGGATCACTCCTCCTTCTCTCTTCAGTCCCCCCCCCCAGTACATGGATCACTCCTCCTTCTCTCTTCAGTCCCCCCAGTACATAGATCACTCCTCCCCCTCCTCTCTTCAGCCCCCCCAGTACATGGATCACTCCTCCTTCTCTCTTCAGTCCCCCCAGTACATCGATCACTCCTCCCCCTCCTCTCTTCAGCCCCCCAGTACATGGATCACTCCTCCCCCTCCTCTCTTCAGCCCCCCCCAGTACATGGATCACTCCTCCTTCTCTCTTCAGTCCCCCCCCAGTACATGGATCACTCCTCCTTCTCTCTTCAGTCCCCCCCCCCCAGTACATCGATCACTCTTCCCCCTCCTCTCTTCAGCCCCCCCAGTACATGGATCACTCCTCTTCTCTTCAGCCCCCCCTCCCCCGTCTCCAGTACATGGATCACTCCTCCTCCTCTCTTTAGCCCCCTCCCAGTACATGGATCACTCCTCCTTCTCTCTTCAGTCCCCCCCCAGTACATCGATCACTCCTCCCCCTCCTCTCTTCAGCCCCCCAGTACATGGATCACTCCTCCCCCTCCTCTCTTCAGCCCCCCCCCAGTACATGGATCACTCCTCCTTCTCTCTTCAGTCCCCCCCAGTACATGGATCACTCCTCCTTCTCTCTTCAGTACCCCCCCCCCAGTACATCGATCACTCCTCCCCCTCCTCTCTTCAGCCCCCCCCAGTACATGGATCACTCCTCCTTCTCTCTTCAGCCCCCCCCCAGTACATTGATCACTCCTCCCCCTCCTCTCTTCAGCCCCCCAGTACATGGATCACTCCTCCCCCTCCTCTCTTCAGTCCCCCCCCCCCAGTACATGGATCACTCCTCCCCCTCCTCTCTTCAGCCCCCCCCAGTACATGGATCACTCCTCCTTCTCTCTTCAGCCCCCCCCAGTACATTGATCACTCCTCCCCCTCCTCTCTTCAGCCCCCCAGTACATGGATCACTCCTCCCCCTCCTCTCTTCAGTCCCCCCCCCCCAGTACATGGATCACTCCTCCTTCTCTCTTCAGTCCCCCCCCCCCAGAACATGGATCACTCCTCCTTCTCTCTTCAGTCCCCCCCCAGTACGTGGATCACTCCTCCTTCTCTCTTCAGTCCCCCCCCCCCAGTACATCGATCACTCCTCCCCCTCCTCTCTTCAGCCCCCCCAGTACATGGATCACTCCTCCTTCTCTCTTCAGCCCCCCCCCCCCAGTACATGGATCACTCCTCCTTCTCTCTTCAGTCCCCCCCCCAGTACATGGATCACTCCTCCTTCTCTCTTCAGTCCCCCCCCCCAGTACATGGATCACTCCTCCTTCTCTCTTCAGTCCCCCCCCCAGTACATGGATCACTCCTCCTTCTCTCTTCAGTCCCCCCCCCCCAGTACATCGATCACTCCTCCCCCTCCTCTCTTCAGCCCCCCCCAGTACATGGATCACTCCTCTTCTCTTCAGCCCCCCCTCCCCCGTCTCCAGTACATGGATCACTCCTCCTCCTCCCCCCTTCAGCCCCCTCCCAGTACATGGATCACTCCTCCTTCTCTCTTCAGTCCCCCCCCCAGTACATCGATCACTCCTCCCCCTCCTGTCTTCAGCCCCCCCAGTACATGGATCATTCCTCTCTTCAGCCCCCCTCCCCCGTCTCCAGTACATGGATTACTTTTCCCCCCTCCTCCAGTAAATGGATCACACCTCCTTCTATTCTGTTCAGCCCTTCCCCCCAGGTCTCCAGTATATGGATCAATCCTCCTCCTCCAGCCTCCGCTCCTCTCCACCCAACAACATGCTCTGTGGAATCTCCTGTAAACCCTGAGACTCCACCCCATGGATGACGAGCCTCCGCCTCTTCCGGTGACATCATACCTGACAGGAGCTCCTCCATTCTAGTCACTACCGGAGTTGTTCTCCCGCAGATATTTGTCACCGGAAGTAACGAATTCCCGAACATCGGAGAGCCCCGGATCCGGCGGGAGCTGTAAGTGGTGATATCACGTCCGGTGCTGGGGATATTTCTGTCCCGAGTTATGGTGACTAGGGGCGCCTCTTGTAGTTCCCGTCTCCCTGAGGGTTAGCTTAGGGGGATGATTGAGGAGTCCTCATCGGGGGAAGGGGGTTTCTGGGGAGAGGTCGTTATATGGGGGAGTTTTCTGGCGGGGTGGTTGTCAATGGGAGGGGGGGAAGGGGGTGTTTTTCTGGGGGCGGTCATGATCGGGGGAGTTTTTTTTAAAGGAAGAGGTCATCAACGGGGTAGTTTTCGGGGGGGGGGGGGGTTGGAGTTGTCAATGAACGGGGGAGTTTTCGGGGGGGGGGAGGTTGTCATTGGGGGAGTTTTCTGGGGGGAGGTCGTTATCGGAGGAGATTTTCTTTGGGGAGGTCGTCATCGGAGATTTTCTTGGGGGGAGGTCGTTATCAGAGATTTTCTGGGGGGAGGTCGTCATCGGGGGAGATTTTCTGGGGGGAGGGCGTCATCAGGGGAGATTTTCTGGGGGGAGGTCGTCATCGGGGGAGTTTTCTGGGGGGAGGTCGTCATCGGAGGAGATTTTCTGGGGGGAGGTCGTCATCGGAGGAGATTTTCTGGGGGGAGGGCGTCATCGGGGGAGATTTTCTGGGGGGAGGGCGTCATCGGAGGAGATTTTCTTGGGGGAGGGCATCATCGGAGGAGATTTTCTGGGGGGAGGGCGTCATCGGAGGAGATTTTCTGGGGGAGGGCGTCATCGGAGGAGATTTTCTGGGGGGAGGTCGTCATCGGAGGAGTTTTTCTGGGGGGAGGTCGTCATCGGGGGAGATTTTCTGGGGGGGAGGTCGTCATCGGGGAGTTTTCTGGGGGAGGTCGTCATCGGAGGAGATTTTCTGGGGGGAGGTCGTCATCGGGGGAGATTTTCTGGGGGGAGGGCATCATCGGGGGAGATTTTCTGGGGGGAGGGCGTCATCGGGGGAGATTTTCTGGGGGGAGGGCGTCATCGGGGGAGATTTTCTGGGGGGAGGGCGTCATCGGAGGAGATTTTCTTGGGGGAGGGCGTCATCGGAGGAGATTTTCTGGGGGGAGGGCGTCATCGGAGAAGATTTTCTGGGGGGAGGGCGTCATCGGAGGAGATTTTCTGGGGGGAGGTCGTCATCGGAGGAGATTTTCTGGGGGGAGGTCGTCATCGGAGGAGATTTTCTGGGGGAGGTCGTCATCGGAGGAGTTTTTCTGGGGGGAGGTCGTCATCGGGGGAGATTTTCTGGGGGGAGGTCATCGGAGGAGATTTTCTTTGGGGGTGGTCGTCATCGGAGGAGATTTTCTTTGGGGGAGGTCGTCATCGGAGGAGATTTTCTTTGGGGGTGGTCGTCATCGGAGGAGTTTTTCTGGGGGGGAGGTCGTCATCGGAGGAGTTTTTCTGGGGGTTCATGATGAAGTTCTCTCTTTCAGTGGTGAATCTCTCGATGGCCGCTCTTTCCCTCCACTCGGACCCATTTGCTGAAGTCGGCTCCTCGGCTGTGAAGCCCTTTTCTCAGAGGGTGGTCCGGCATGCCTTGGCCATCATGCATCTCCTCATCACTGAGGTAAGTGTCTCCAGCTGCACCATGACTGCTCTGCTGCTATAACCCTCACCGTCCATGATTGCTTCCTTGCTCCATATCTTCAGGGGGATCTGGCGGGGGACATGACGCTGCGGCTGTCACTAGATCAGAGGACTGAAGACCAGAAAATTGTCATTGATCAAATCATGAAGCTGGTTCTGGGAATTCTGCACCTGCTGAACGAGGTTAGTCTGATGATGTCATCATTATGTGGTCAGCACGGGGCGTGTTCTCCTGAAGTGTTGCTGTGCTGCCAGTATCGGGACCTCTGAGGTGGATATAGGTGGTGGTCGACACATGGGATCAGGTCATGTAATAAAGAAGGTCCACGACCTGGATGGGGTCCATGGTGCCAGACTTCGGTCTGATAGAGACCACCCAGGAAGCCTTACATTACATGGGGCAGCCCCCGGTGACAGAGGCTCCGACAGCTCGTACCGGATACACTGCATGGTCCTTCATGGGGACTCAGCTTCTGTAGGAGATATCCCAGGGCAACCTCTGGCACTCCTACTGTTGTGAAACTACAACTCCCAGCATGCTTACTTGCTTTGCTGTTCTCAGAATGCTCAAAGAAATGAATAGAGGATGTTGGGAATTGTAGTTTCACAACAGCCGAAGGTTGCTAACCCTGTGAAATCCTGACTGCGTTAGGCCTCGTACACGGAAACCGGCTGTATACCTACCGCGTCTTACATTGCAGAACATCCACCCTCATAATAGGACCGTCCTTTTCTTCTCCACAAAACGGACAAAAATAGGACACGGTTTATTTTATAGTTTTTATCGGAACCGCGGAACAGACGTGTGGACCCTCTCCTGGTCTGATGGTGGATGTGTCCTGATGTATAGATGTATACTGCTCTGGACCTTCTCATGGTCTGATGGTGGATGTGTCCTGATGTATAGATGTATACTGCTCTGGATGGTCTGATGGTGATGCCTGATGTATAGATGTAACTGCTCTGGTCCTTCCATAGTCTGATGCCCTGATGTATAGATGTATACTGCTCTGGTCCTTCTCATGGTCTGATGGTGTAATGTGTCCTGATGTATAGATGTATACTGCTCTGGACTGGACCTTCTCTGGATGGTCTGATGGTAGATGTGTCCTGATGTATAGATGTATACTGCTCTCTGGTCTGGTCCTTCTCTGATGGTCTGATGGTATACTGATGTGTCCTGATGTATAGATGTATACTGCTCTGGTCCTTCTCATGGTCTGATGGTGGATGTGTCCTGATGTATAGATGTATACCTGCTCTGGACCTGATCTCTCTGGTCTGATGGTAGATGTGTCCTGATGTATAGTGTATACTGCTGATGTATAGATGTATACTGCTCTGGTCCTTCTCATGGTCTGATGGTGGATGTGTCCTGATGTATAGATGTATACTGCTCTGGTCCTTCTCATGGTCTGATGGTGGATGATGTGTCCTGATGTATAGATGTCTGATACTGCTCTGGACCTCTCATTCTCATGGTCCTGATGGTGGATGTGTCCTGATGTATAGATGTATACTGCTCTGGTCTGGTCTGTCTGCATGGTCTGATGGTGGATGTGTCCTGATGTATAGATGTATACTGCTCTGGTCCTTCTCATGGTCTGATGGTGGATGTGTGATGTGTCCTGATGTATAGATGTATACTGCTCTGGATGGACCTTCTGCATGGTCTGATGGTGGATGTGTCCTGATGTATAGTCTGGATTCTGCATGGTCTGATGGTGGATGTGTCCTCTGCTCTGATTCTCATGGTCTGATGGTGGATGTGTCCTGATGTATAGATGTATACTGCTCTGGACCTTCTGCATGGTCTGATGGCCTGATGTCTGCTGGATGGTCTGATGGTGGATACTGATGGTCTGATCTGGTCTGATGGTAGATGTGTATGTATGATGTATACTGCTCTGGTCCTTCTCATGGTCTGATGGTGGATGTATAGTCTGCTCTGATGGTCCTGATGGTGATGTCTGATAGATGTATATGCTCTGGTCCTTCTGCCTGATGGTCTGATGGATATGATGTGTTCCTGATGTATAGATGTATACTGCTCTGGTCTGGTCCTTCTCATGGTCTGATGTAGATGTGTCCGAGTATAGATGTATGTGTCCTGATGTATAGATGTATACTGCTCCATGGTCTGATGGTATGTGTCCTGATGTATAGATGCTCTGGTCCTGGTCTGATGGTCCTGATGTACTGCATGGTCTGATGTATGATGGTGTATACTGCTCTGGTCCTTCTCATGTAGATGTGTCTGTCCTGATGGTCTGATGTATGTGATGTGTATATAGATGATATACTGCTGGTCCTTCTCATGTGTCTGATGGTGGATGTGATGGTAGATGTCCTGATGGTCTGATAGATGTGTCCTGATGTATAGATGTATACTGCTCTGGTCTTTCTGATGTATACTGATGGTCTGATGGTGGATGTGTCCTGATGATGATGTGTTGATGTATAGATGTATACTGCTCTGGTCCTTCTCATGGTCTGATGGTATGTGATGTGTCCTGATGTATAGATGTATACTGCTCTGGTCCTTCTCATGGTCTGATGGTGTGCCTGATGGTCTGGATGTGTCCTGGTCTCTGGTCCTTCTCATGGTCTGATGGTGATGATGTATAGCTGCTCTGGTCTCTCATGGTCCTTCTCATGGTCTGGTCCTGATGGTGATGATGTGTCCTGATGTATAGATGTATACTGCTCTGGTCCTTCTCATGGTCTGATGGTGGATGTGTCCTGATGTATAGATGTATACTGCTCTGGTCCTTCTCATGGTCTGATGGTGGATGTGTCCTGATGTATAGATGTATACTGCTCTGGTCCTTCTCATGGTCTGATGGTGGATGTGTCCTGATGTATAGATGTATACTGCTCTGGTCGCTCTCTATGGTCTGATGGTGGATGTGTCCTGATGTGATAGATGTATACTGCCTCTGGTCCTTCTCATGTCTGATGGTGGAGTGGCCTGATGTATAGATGTATACTGCTCTGGTCCTTTCTCATAGGTCTGATGGTGGATGTGTCCTGATGTATAGATGTATACTGCTCTGGTCCTTCTCATGGTCTGATGGTGGATGTGTCCTGATGTATAGATGTATACTGCTCTGGTCCTTCTCATGGTCTGATGGTGGATGTGTCCTGATGTATAGATGTATACTGCTCTGGTCCTTCTCATGGTCTGATGGTGGATGTGTCCTGATGTATAGATGTATACTGCTCTGGTCCTTCTCATGGTCTGATGGTGGATGTGTCCTGATGTATAGATGTATACTGCTCTGGACCCTAACAGCTGTCAAAAATGGATGCAAAATGGCCATTAAAAAGGGTTTCACAGGCAGAAAATGGATTCACCCATTGATGCATAATGGCGGTGGGATTCTGATGGTTTCTGCTGTTGGTGGCCTGTGTTGTGTCATGTAGCCTTAGTGCTGTATTACATTAAAAGTTCAGACAGATCATTTTAGAGGGAAGCGTTCCTTCCCGGCAGTCGCCTGCTCGGTAGCGGAGGAGACTATTGCTATTACATGCAGCGATCTCCTCCACAGTCTGGGGAGCAGTGATCGCCATGCCATCGCTCAGCCCATACTGACTAGTCGTTTGACGGCAGCAGATCACGATTCCACACCGCCATCTGCCGCCAACAAACAAAGCTTTGTAATTAAAGCGTGATTTTCATCAACGACAGTGTTACACTGCCAGATGATCGCAGACGAGCATTACTAGATATGCGCGATCATCTGGCATCCCGTCTGACAGTGTAATCCGGCCAGTTCAGGGTCAGAGAGGGAAGGGGACGGGTAGTGGATAGCACGGAGCGGGGCAGTCACTGGGTGTAGATCGTTTGTCGCTGGCTATCCATGGAGGATCTGCTTGCTTTCCCCGCCCCTCTCATCCCTGGTTTAATAGCCTCATGCAGCCCCCATGTGAATTGCTAGGAGTCTGCAGTAAGGGTACAGAGGGGTGGTACCCAGGTGGGGGTGTGTCTCTGTACAGACTCACTGTATCCAATCAGTGCTGCCATTGTCAGACTGTGCAGGGACACACCCCTCAACTGGTTACCACCCCTTACTGCTGTGTGCTCTCCTCCACTTTTATGGGCCGATCGGGAGGTCTCGGAGGTGGGACCTGAACCATTCTGACTTTGATGGCATATCCTAGTGCTATACCATCAAAATGTAAGATGACATCAGCCCTTTAAGAACGCGGGAATTTTTCTTTTTTTTTGTAAATGTATGAGCCCAGTCATTCACCATAATGACAGATTTACCTTTATGCGTCATAGTTGCGCTGGAGTCTGTCTGCGTGTCTTTCAGCAACTGGTTCAGGACCCGACTAGAGGGACGGCCATACTGGACTTAGTATTAACCAATAGACCTGACAGAACAACAGATGTGCAGGTCGGGGGACACCTGGGAAATAGTGACCATAATGTAATAACCTTCCAACTGTCATTCAAAAGAGGAGGAACAAAAATACCAAACTTCAAAAAAGCTAAATTTAGCCTAAGAGAGGCCATAGGCCGAACTAACTGGTACAAAGTCCTCAAAAATAACAATACAGCCACAAAATGGGATATTTATAAAAGCATCCTAATATCTAATTGTGAGAGGTACATACCGTATGGGAATAAAAGGTTAAGGAACAAGAAAAAACCAATGTGGATAAACAGAACTGTAAAGAAAGCAATAAATGACAAACAGAAAGCATTTAAATCACTAAAACAGGAGGGGAGCGAGGAAGCATCGAAAAACTATAAGGAAAAAAATAGAATATGTAAAAGACAAATAAAAACAGCCAAACTAGAGACCGAGAGATTAATCGCCAAAGAGAGTAAAACTAACCCTAAAATGTTCTTTAATTATATAAATGGTAAAAAGTATAAACCTGAAGGTGTCGGCCCCTTACAGAGTAATGAGGGGGGAGGTGCAGAGAGCGATGAGGAGAAAGCAAAGCTACTAAATATCTTTTTCTCCACTGTATTCACTGAGGAAAATAAACTGTCAGATGAAATGCAGAATATAAAAGTAAATTCCCCATTAAAAGTGCCCTGTCTGACCCAGGAAGAAGTACAGCGACGTCTTAAAAAGATTAAAATAGACAAATCGCCAGGACCAGATGGCATACACCCCCGTATCCTAAGAGAATTAAGTAATGTCATCGCCAGACCCTTATTTCTGATATTTAAGGACTCTATACTGACGGGGAGTGTTCCACAGGATTGGCGCATAGCAAATGTGGTGCCAATATTCAAAAAGGGTCCAAAAACAGAGCCCGGGAACTATAGGCCGGTAAGTTTAACATCTGTCGTGGGTAAACTGTTTGAGGGTTTTCTAAGAGATGCTATCTTGGAGTACCTCAATGAAAATAAGCAAATAACTCCATATCAGCATGGCTTCATGAGGGATCGGTCATGTCAAACCAATTTAATCAGTTTCTATGAGGAGGTAAGTTCTAGACTGGACCGCGGCGAATCAATGGATGTCGTATATCTGGACTTCTCCAAAGTATTTGACACGGTACCACATAAAAGGTTAGTATATAAGATGAGAATGCTTGGCCTGGGAGAAAATGTCTGTATGTGGGTAAGTAACTGGCTCAGTGATAGAAAACAGAGGGGGTTATTAATGGTACATACTCAGATTGGGTCACTGTCACTAGTGGGGTACCACAGGGGTCAGTACTGGAGGGGTCACTGTCACTAGTGGGGTACCACAGGGGTCAGTGTTGGAGGGGTCACTGTCACTAGTGGGGTACCACAGGGGTCAGTACTGGAGGGGGTCACTGTCACTACTGGGGTACCACAGGGGTCAGTACTGGAGGGGTCACTGTCACTAGTGGGGTACCACAGGGGTCAGTACTGGAGGGGTCACTGTCACTAGTGGGGTACCACAGGGGTCAGTACTGGAGGGGTCACTGTCACTAGTTGGGTACCACAGGGGTCAGTACTGGAGGGGTCACTGTCACTAGTGGGGTACCACAGGGGTCAGTGTTGGAGGGGTCTCTGTCACTAGTGGGGTACCACAGGGGTCAGTGTTGGAGGGGTCACTGTCACTAGTGGGGTACCACAGGGGTCAGTACTGGAGGGGTCACTGTCACTAGTGGGGTACCACAGGGGTCAGTGTTGGAGGGGTCACTGTCACTAGTGGGGTACCACAGGGGTCAGTACTGGAGGGGGTCACTGTCACTACTGGGGTACCACAGGGGTCAGTACTGGAGGGGTCACTGTCACTAGTGGGGTACCACAGGGGTCAGTACTGGAGGGGTCACTGTCACTAGTGGGGTACCACAGGGGTCAGTACTGGAGGGGTCACTGTCACTAGTTGGGTACCACAGGGGTCAGTACTGGAGGGGTCACTGTCACTAGTGGGGTACCACAGGGGTCAGTACTGGAGGGGTCACTGTCACTAGTGGGGTACCACAGGGGTCAGTACTGGAGGGGGTCACTGTCACTAGTGGGGTACCACAGGGGTCAGTACTGGAGGGGTCACTCACTAGTGGGGTACCACGGGTCAGTACTGGAGGGGTCACTGTCACTAGTGGGGTACCACAGGGGTCTGTATTGGGCCCTATTCTCTTCAATATATTTATTATTATATTTATTTAATGATCTTTTAGAAGGCTTTCACAGTAAAATATCATTTTTTGCAGATGACACTAAACCGTGTAAAGTAATTAACACAGAAGAGGACAGTACACTGAATATATACTACGGAGGACAGTATACTGTGTATATACTACAGAGGACAGTATACTGTGTATATACTACAGAGGACAGTATACTGTGTATATACTATAGAGGACAGTATACTGTGTATATATATACACTACAGAGGACAGTATACTGTATATATACACTACAGAGGACAGTATACTGTATATATACACTACAGAGGACAGTATACTGTATATATACACTACAGAGGACAGTATACTGTGTATATACACTACAGAGGACAGTATACTGTGTATATACACTACAGAGGACAGTATACTGTGTATATATACTACAGAGGACCGTATACTGTGTATATATACTACAGAGGACAGTATACTGTGTATATATACATACGTACAGAGGACAGTATACTGCGTATATATACTACAGAGGACAGTATACTGCGTATATATACTACAGAGGACAGTATACTGCGTATATATACTACAGAGGACAGTATACTGCGTATATATACTACAGAGAACAGTATACTGCGTATATATACTACAGAGGACAGTATACTGCGTATATATACTACAGAGGACAGTATACTGCGTATATATCTACAGAGGACAGTATACTGTGTATATATACTACAGAGGACAGTATACTGCGTATATATACTACAGAGGACAGTATACTGCGTATATATACTACAGAGGACAGTATACTGCGTATATATACTACAGAGGACAGTATACTGCGTATATATACTACAGAGGACAGTATACTGCGTATATATACTACAGAGGACAGTATACTGCGTATATATACTACAGAGGACAGTATACTGCGTATATATACTACAGAGGACAGTATCGTAATATACTACAGAGGACAGTATACTGGTAATATACTTACAGAGGACAGTATACTGCGTATATATACTACAGAGGACAGTATACTGCGTATATATACTACAGAGGACAGTATACTGCGTATATATACTACAGAGGACAGTATACTGCGTATATATACTACAGAGGACAGTATACTGCGTATATACTACAGAGGACAGTATACTGTATGTGTGTGTATATATATATATACACTACAGAGGACAGTATACTGTATATATACACTACAGAGGACAGTATACTGTATATATACTACAGAGGACAGTATACTGTATATATACACTACAGAGGACAGTATACAGCTACAGATGGATCTGGATAGACTGGAGGCTTGGGCAGAAAGTGGCAGATGAGGTTGAACACTGAGAAATGTAAGGTTATGCACATGGGAAGGAATAATGCAAGTCACCAGTACTTACTGAATGGTAAAACATTGGGTAACACTGACATGGAAAAGGACCTAGGAATTTTAGTGAACAGCAAACTTAGGCTACTTTCACACTAGCGGCAGTCCGGATCCGGCAGGTGAAGGGTGGCGCTGGATCCGGACTGCCGCAGGGACATGTGTGGGGCCGGAACCGCGTTCCGGCCTCCCACATGTCACAGTACCATATACAGACATACATACATACACACAAACACTTACATACTCCAGGCAGGCAGGCCGCACGTCTTTGCGCCATCTGCTGTAGGGAATCGTCATAGCGGCGCACCTCCTGGGCATGAAGACGTACTGTCTGCCTGCCTGGAGTATGTAAGTATGTATGTGTTTATGTGTATGTATGTCTGTATGTATGTGGTGACGGATCCGTCCTGAACTCCATTGAAAGTCAATGGAGGGCAGATCCGTTTACCATTGTGGTCACACCAAACGGATCCGTCCCCATTGACTTGCATTGGGGTCATTCCGGATCCGTCTTGTTCCGGATCCCCAGTACGGAGAGCAAACCGCAGCATGCTGCGGTTTGTTCTCCGGTCTGAAGACAGAACGGAATGCTTTCAGGAGCCTCCGTTCTCTTCAGTTCAGTTAGGGTTAGCGTTTTTTTCTGGTATTGAGCCCCTATGACGGAACAGAATACCGGAATTATAAAACGCTAATGTGAAAGTAGCCTAAGCTGTAGAAACCAGTGTCAGACAGCTGCTGCCAAGGCCAATAAGATAATGGGTTGCATCAAAAGAGGCATAGATGCCCGTGATGAGAACATAGTCCTGCCACTTTACACATCACTAGTCAGACCACACATGGAGGACTGTGTACAGTTCTGGGCTCCTGTGAACAAGGCAGACATAGCAGAGCTGGAGAGGGTTCAGAGGAGGGCAACTAAAGTAATAACTGGAATGGGTGGACTACAGTACCCAGAAAGATTATCAAAATTAGGGACGACTGAGGGGAGATCTAATAACTATGTATAAATATATCAGGGGTCAGTACAGAGATCTCTCCCATCATCTATTTATCCCCAGGACTGTGACTGTGACGAGGGGACATCCTCTGCGTCTGGAGGAAAGAATGTTTGTACACAAACATAGAAGAGGATTCTTTATGGTAAGAGCAGTGAGACTATGGACTCTTTATGGTAAGAGCAGTGAGACTATGGATTCTTTACTGTAAGATCAGTGAGACTATGGACTCTTTACTGTAAGAGCAGTGAGACTATGGACTCTATACTGTAAGAGCAGTGAGACTATGGACTCTATACTGTAAGAGCAGTGAGACTATGGTCTCTTTACTGTAAAAGCAGTGAGACTATGGACTCTTTACTGTAAGAGCAGTGAGACTATGGACTCTATATTGTAAGAGCAGTGAGACTATGGACTCTTTACTGTAAGAGCAGTGAGACTATGGACTCTTTACTGTAAGAGCAGTGAGACTATGGACTCTTTACTGTAAGAGCAGTGAGACTATGGACTCTTTACTGTAAGAGCAGTGAGACTATGGACTCTTTACTGTAAGAGCAGTGAGACTATGGACTCTTTACTGTAAGAGCAGTGAGACTATGGACTCTACTGTAAGAGCAGTGAGACTATGGGCTCTATACTGTAAGAGCAGTGAGACTATGGGCTCTATACTGTAAGAACAGAGAGACTATGGCCTTTTTACGGTAAGAGTAGTGAAACTATGGCCTTTTTACGGTAAGCAGTGAGACTGTGGACTCTTTACGGTAAGAGCAGTGAGACTGTGGTCTCTTTACAGTAAGAGCAGTGAGACGATGGCCTTTTTACGGTAAGAGCAGTGAGACTATGGACTCTTTACAGTAAGAGCAGTGATACTATGGACTCTTTATGGTAAGAGCAGTGAGACAATACAGCAGTTACCTCAGAGCATGCCAGCCACCACTACTACATGGCCACGGTGGTCGTAACTAGGGGCAACGGCCTGACTGGTGTGTGGGACAATGGATGTACAAATATGGAAATCTTCTAAACGGTACATTTTATATAAATACATTCTATTAGTAATATTATTGGTATGGCTATATCTAACTATACAAACTACATGTGTGAGATGGGAATACCCCTTTAATTCCACAAAGCCTTCTTGGTGCCTTATGTTAGTTGTCAGTGAGTATGGCATGTAGGATCATAGTAACATAGTTTATAAGGCCGAAAAAAAGACATCTGTCCATCCAGTTCTCCCTGTTTTCCTACAAGTTGATCCAGAGGAAGGCAAAAAACCCTGTGAGGTAGAAGCTAATTTTCCTCACTTTAGGGGAAAAAATTCCTTCCCGACTCCAATCAGGCATCAGAATTACTCCCTGGATCAACGACCACTCTCTAGTAACTATAACCTGTAATATTATTACCTCCAGAAATACATCCAGGCCCCTCCTGATCTCTTATAGTGAACTTACCATCACCACCTCCTCAGGGAGAGAGTCCCTAGTCTCACTGCTCTTACCGTAAAGAGTCCCTAGTCTCACTGCTCTTACCGTAAAGAGTCCCTAGTCTCACTGCTCTTACCGTAAAGAGTCCCTAGTCTCACTGCTCTTACCGTAAAGAGTCCCTAGTCTCACTGCTCTTACCGTAAAGAGTCCCTAGTCTCACTGCTCTTACCGTAAAGAGTCCATAGTCTCACTGCTCTTACCGTAAAGAATCCTCTTCTATGTTTGTGTACAAACCTTCTTTCCTCCAGGCGCAGAGGATGTCCCCTCGTCACAGTCACAGTCCTGGGGATAAATAGATGATGGGAGAGATCTCTGTACTGACCCCTGATATATTTATACATAGTTATTACATCTCCCCTCAGTCGTCCCTAAATTTGATAATCTTTCTGGGTCCTGTAGTCCACCCATTCTAGCTATGACTTTAGTTGCCCTCCTCTGAACCCTCTCCAGCTCTGCTATGTCTGCCTTGTTCTCAGGAGCCCAGAACTGTACACAGTCCTCCATGTGTGGTCTGACTAGTGATGTGTAAAGTGGCAGGACTATGTTCTCATCACCGCCATCTATGCCCCTTCTGATACAACCCATTATCTTATTGGCCTTGGCAGCAGCTGTCTGACACTGGTTTCTGCAGCTTAGTTTGCTGTTCACTAAAATTCCTAGGTCCTTTTCCATGTCAGAGTTACCCAATGATTTACCATTTAGTATGTACTGGTGACTTGCATTATTCCTTCCCATATGCATAACCTTACATTTGTCAGTGTTAAACCTCATCTGCCACTTCTCTGCCCAAGCCTCCAGTCTATCCAGATCCATCTGTAGCAGTGTACTGTCCTCTGTAGTATATATACAGTATACTGTCCTCTGTAGTATATATACAGTGTACTGTTCTCTTCTGTGTTAATTACTTTACACAGTTTAGTGTCATCTGCAAAAATTGATATTTTACTGTGCAAGCCTTCTACAATATCATTAATAAATATATTGGAGAATAGGGCCCAATACTGACCCCTGTGGTACCCCACTAGTGACAGTGACCCAATCTGAGTATGTACCGTTAATAACCACCCTCTGTTTTCTATCACTGAGCCAGTTACTTACCCACATACAGACATTTTCTCCCAGGCCAAGCATTCTCATCTTATATACTAACCTTTTATGTGGTACAGTGTCAAATGCTTTGGAGAAGTCCAGATATACGACATCCATTGATTCGCCGCGGTCCAGTCTAGAACTTACCTCCTCATAGAAACTGATTAAATTGGTTTGACACGACCGATCCCTCATGAAGTCATGCTGATATGGAGTTATTTGCTTATTTTCATTTTGGTACTCCAAGATAGCATCTCTCAGAAAACCCTCAAACAGTTTACCCACGACAGATGTTAAACTTACCGGCCTATAGTTTCCAGGCTCTGTTTTTGGACCCTTTTTGAATATTGGCACCACATTTGCTATGCGCCAATCCTGTGGAACACTCCCCGTCAGTATAGAGTCCTTAAATATCATAAATAAGGGTCTGGCGATGACATTACTTAATTCTCTTAGGATACGGGGGTGTATGCCATCCGGTTCTGGCGATTAGGGTTAGGGTCACTTCTTCCTGGGTCAGACAGGGCACTTTTAATGGGGAATTTACTTTTATATTCTGCATTTCATCTGACAGTTTATTTTCCTCAGTGAATACAGTGGAGAAAAAGATATTTAGTAGCTTTGCTTTCCCCTCATCGCTCTCTGCACCTCCCCCCTCATTACTCTGTAAGGGGCCGACACCTTCAGGTTTATACTTTTTAGTATTTATATAATTGAAGAACATTTTAGGGTTAGTTTTACTCTCTTTGGTGATTAATCTCTCGGTCTCTAGTTTGGCTGTTTTTATTTGTCTTTTACATATTCTATTTTTTTCCTTATAGTTCTTCAATGCTTCCTCGCTCCCCTCCTGTTTTAGTGATTTAAATGCTTTCTTTTTGTCATTTATTGCTTTTTTTTACAGTTCTATTTATCCACATTGGTTTTTTCTTGTTCCTTAACCTTTTATTCCCATAAGGTATGTACCTCTCACAATTAGATATTAGGATGCTTTTATAAATCTCCCATTTTGTGGCTGTATTGTTATTTTTGAGGACTTTGTCCCAGTTAGTTCAGTCTATGGCCTCTCTTAGTTGGCTAAATTTTGCATTTTTGAAGTTTGGTATTTTTGTTCCTCCCTGAAGAAATGCTTTTTTTAATGACAGTTGGAAGGTTATTATATTATGGTCACTATTTCCCAGGAGTCCCCCGACCTGCACATCTGTTGTTCTGTCAGGTCTATTGGTTAATACTAAGTCCAGTATGGCCGTCCCTCTAGTCGGGTCCTGAACCAGTTGGGAAAGGTAATTGTCTTTGGTTATTGCCCAGAACCTGTTTCCTTTATGAGATGTATAGGTTTCAGTTTCCCAGTCTATATCTGCGGAGTTCCCCCATAATAACGACCTCATTATGATTTGCCGCCTCGTCTATTTCATTTAGAAGTAGATTTTCTGTGGACTCTGATATATTAGGTGGTTTATAATAAAGTCCTATTAGTATTTTATTATTGTTTGTGGCTCCATTTATTTCTACCCACATCTTCATGTCCCTCACTTATATCTTCCCGCAGTGTGGGCTTTAGACAGGACTTTACATAAAGGCAGACCCCGCCCTTCTCTGGACAGACCACGCCCCCTCTCCGGTTTTGCCGATCCTTTGTAAACAGACTGTAACCCTTTACGTTAACTGCCCAGTCATAGGTATCATCCAGCCATGTCTCAGTTACTCCCACTATCATAGCTATCATCCAGCCATGTCTCAGTTACTCCCACTGTCATAGCTATCATCCAGCCATGTCTCAGTTATTCCCACTGTCATAGCTATCATCCAGCCATGTCTCAGTTATTCCCACTGTCATAGGTATCATCCAGCCATGTCTCAGTTACTCCCACTATGTCATAGTCCTCCTCACACATCACCAGTTTATTAGTCAGGCTTCTGGCATTAGTGTACATACACTTAAGAGGTCTATGTATATTTTTTACCCCCCTTTTTACATTATTATTACCTGTGAAGTGAATATCCGGGGTTCTTGGGTTACTTTGGTTGATGTTTTGCACAGTCTTCTCCCTACATTTCTTACTAACCCCAGCCCCCACTAACCCCCCACTCTCCCCTCCTATGACCCACTCTCTATCTACACTATCTACCCCCTTATTAGTATTACCCCCCACCCTCCCCCCAGATCCTAGTTTAAAAGCTCCTCCAGCCGTCTAACCATTTTTTCCCCCAGGGCAGTTGCCCCTCCCCATTAAGGTGCAGCCCGTCCCTACTGTAGAGTCTGTACAGAGAAGTCGGCCCAGTTCTCCATGAACCCAAACCCTTCCTTCCTGCACCAGCCTCTGAGCCACTTATTTAACCCCTAATCTCCCGTTGTCTCTCTAGTGACGCTCGTGGCACTGGTAGTATTTCTGAAAACACTACCTTGGAGGTCCTGGACTTCAGCTTCTCACCTAGTTCCCTAAAATCATTTTTAAGGACCTTCCATCTCCCCCTGACTTTGTCATTGGTGCCGATGTGTACGATGACCGCCGGGTCTTCCCCAGCCCCACCCAGCAATCTGTCAATCCAGTCCGCAATATGCCGAACCCGAGCACCCGGGAGACAACACACTGTTCGGCATTCACGGTCTCGGCGACAGATTACCCTGTCTGTCCGCCTAATAATAGAGTCACTCGGGTACTGTTTACATGTCAGTCCGTGGGGCAGCCCTTGCCCCCTGTTTACATGTCAGTCCGTGGGGCAGCCTCCGTCTCTGTGGACGTGTGTTTTTGACATTCATGTGTGGATATTCCCGGCTGTGGGGCTAATAGTGTTATTGACCTCGTTCCACAACACTTTCATAACGGTTTTGTGCATCCTGCTTGTTGATGGTTTCCAGGTAGATTCTGTAATGTGTTTCCCATGTTTCAGGGTCCCGTGTCTCATGAACAAGCTGTGAACTTGTCAGATGAAGATTGGACGCATCTAGAGAGAGAGCAGCGGGAGCTGTACGGCGACCTCCTGACCGAGAATGAGCAGACCCTGCAGGGCATAGGTAATGACTGCTCACCAGGCGTTAATGGACCCTCCCCCGTTCTCACCCTCTGTCTTGTGGGGTAGCTGTCCTCTACCTTTCCCTAACATTAGTCAGCAGGTGGCGCTATGATGGTGATCAGGTAGTAAAGATCTCTGCGGGTTAGAAGATGACAGCTGATTGGCTGAGACAGCGGCAACTCCCACTTGTGTCTGTGTGCGGGGCCCGGACATACTCGGTACTCACAGGCCCAGATTTAGGGTTAGGGTGAGTGCAGCTAGTCTGTGCCGGGGCCTGGGCGGCTATTTACCCTAATTACATTCATGGGGGTCTGAGGGGAACAGAGCCTAGACCATGACTGAGGCATCTAGGGGGTGAAAGTGCTGAGGTTGGAGATGGCTTTGGTCCTGGCTCTTCAGTAAGGGCCGGGCAGTGATCCGGAGCAGCCGGTGACTGGTCAGTCCCTATCACCCGCAGATCTAGCCTGGGGCCCAGTGGTCAGGTGCAGGTCTAGGGTGAGGCTCTGGGTGTATGCAGCTCCCTCCCTGAGTGATGTGCTCCTGCTGTGCAGATCGGTCCAGATGTTATAATGTGGGATCTTCTTTTGAGCAGGGTCCTTCAATGTAAAAATGGAGACTGCGCTGGGAATGGGGCAGAAGGAAACTCCTCCAACCAGTACGTCTGCCAGCGGCCAGAATGGAAAGTCCGATGCCTGCAGCGATTCCCAGGCCGATCCCTCCAGAAGTCCATTGCCTGATTCCTTCCACCCCAACACCTTCTTAAGTCCTGTGAGCGATGGCAGCCATTCCTTCCATGAATCCTCTGGTCATACAAGCGTGCATGGAGCAGCTTCTTCTGCCGATGTCGGTGCCTTCCAGAGAACATGCCCCAACCCCTGCAAGGATCCCTATGTGACTATGTTTCCAGAAGTCTCGGGTGTCAACAGCTACGGTGAGGCCTATGCCAGTAGCTCCACTGCCGACTTTGCAGGTGGGTAGATGACAGAAGCCGTGGCTTTCAGACAGTGCAGCCTGGTGGGTTGGGGATAAGTGTGATGTCCTGACAACCCTCATTCTGGGCAGTTACATCTAGTTAAAGGGGTTGTCTCAGATCCGAGGGGGCCCGCCTTCTGGCACCCCCACCAATGAGCTGTTTGAAGAGGCCATTTACCTCAGGTTCACTGGTCACATGACGTAGGCACAGCTCAGTCTGGGTTGGAGTGACTGGACCTCGGCTGCCATCCGATGATGCTCACCTGCCACGGGTCGGACATCCTGGAGATAGCCCAGTGATTTCAGAATCTCCGGAAACCCATTTAGTAACCTGGATGGCTTTTTCTATGAGACTTTTAGGGAAGAAAAACATGACTGCCCTAGATATACCCTGAGCCCAAACCTCGCCTAGTAAACCCAGGGCCGCATCCGATATTTGAGTTATACAGGATTGGTCCAGAAGGGTGAAGAGACACTACAGCTCACTCAACCTGCGCACGAGTATATTCCACTGCCGGCAGCACTAGGCAGCCAGCAGCTCCTCTTTAATGTTCTAACAAAGGTAAATGAAAAGTTCTGCTTGCTGTCAGTGAATGAACGTCCAGAGCCTATTAGAGAGTTACGGATGAAGTGCTTTAGGATTTGGCTTCTCGGGGACACTTCCTATAATCGCCCTGGTGTCAGTCGCAGCATGTCGTAAGGCGGCACCATTGAAATCCATGACCTGAAACATTGCGCCAACAGTATTGCCGTACCCTTCTAGGGAGTCCTCAGCAGTGAAGAACATTAACCCCTTAGGGTCTGCTGCCTCACCTTCATTGTCTTAACCCTTCACTTATCATTTGCTTTCAGTTGTAGTTTTCAGGGTACGTAAATGCTGTGGTCACTAGTAGAAGTTTAACCCCTTAGATACCAGCATCAGTGACAGCTGCTTGATGAGCGATGTGATCAGATGTTCGGAGATGGCTCCCGTCTGTGCAGGATATTGGACCGATGGCTATAATGAGCGTTTGGTCCGTTTTACACGGGTACAGCACACGTCTCAATGAGCTCTAAAGGTGAGCGTAGGAAGCGATCGGCGGAACTGCCTACATACTGTGCCAGCTAGACTTACCCACTTACACTGCAGGAACAATCCCAGCCCCTCAGGGCGCTTACTTTGGTGTGGGGTCATGGCCGCATGAGGATTCTTTCAGGGAAGAGACAGAATTAGAGCGGGCAATAATAAAAAGCATTGCCAGCCTGATACCTGCCTGGTGCCCGCTGCTGTCCTCCCCCGTTACCCGCTGAGCAGGCCCTTTCTGGCATTTGCCCAGCATCCGAGCGCCATCGGCGGGGAATTGGGAGGCGACTGATGCTCAGTTTTTACTGTAACGTCTGACCCAATTATGCTTCTTTATATGATACTGCTCTTTGGGAAGCAGAATGCCCGCATGAAACCCTGCCACCCTGGGATCAGTGTCTGATTCATAAACTGGTGGTGTGGCTGCTCATAAGATTGGTCCAGCAGACCTCCGGGTACGTTGGCCCTGTGTCAGTCCACAGACTGCGGCCATGTTGTATGACTTTACACACAATGGAAAAGAAGCCATCACAAGGACTACCAAGGATTTCCTTTGCTATGATGAGACCCCAGGCTGGCCAAGACTAACCCTGATTGGGCTCTGCCCAGCCTCATAGACCTCAGGCCGGCGTTCATGGGAGGAATCACAATACATTCTGAAGACCGGCAGGAGATTCTTCCCTTCTGTGGGTCAGATCCGGAAGAGGATTACTTGGTGAGTGTGGCTAGTATTTAACTGAATAGGACTACTAGAAATGTCCGGCCCGGGGCCTGGTGTGTGATGAGGCCTCTTCCTGCTCACCTTTACAGATAGACCCCCATTAGTGTATTGTCTACTGTGTATGGGGTGCTCCCATCCCCCCCCCCCCCAACAGATGAAAACTATTTTGCTCGATCTTTGCTGCTCGCCCGAACGGCGGCTCTTTTCTCTCATCCATTAACAGCCCCCACGTGTTCTCCAAACCAAACGTGTATGGGGGAGTCAGGAGAGAGATCAGCTATTGAATGTCTATGGACGGCTGTAATGTTAGTGGGTGCAGCAGTCACTCTCCCCTCAGTGAGCGCCACGTCTCTCACCACTTT
Organism: Rhinella marina; assembly: GCA_900303285.1. Lineage (NCBI taxonomy): Eukaryota > Metazoa > Chordata > Amphibia > Anura > Bufonidae > Rhinella > Rhinella marina. Next base: position 23,421 of record ONZH01025584.1, read on the forward strand.
TGGATATAGTCAGTGATAGACTCAATATTGACCACCACATTACTCCAGTCTCCTCTAGTCCACCACCACGCTCAGGAGATAGCGGTGTAGCAGTGCCGGCTCCTCCTGGCTTTGATTGAATTACTCTCCCCTTATGATTAAGTTCAAAAAGAAAAATCAGCATCCGATTACTAGCTGAAAAGAGGTCGTCTTTGGTGGCAGATTTCTAATTTGGTGAAGGTTTTAGCAGAGTTTTTACAAGAGTATTCAGTTGAGTTTTTCTGCTTCCCATTGACTTCAATGAAATCCCCAATCAGATCTGCTTCACTATTGGTGAGCTTTGAATCTGAATAGGGTTAACCCTAACGCCTGCTTTCTGCTGCTGAATTAGTGGCAGGTTTTAGCCATGTGAACATACCTGAAATCACCAGACCATTGACCAGAGGTCGCCCTATTAAGCAATGCCCATCAATAGTCTTGGGGTCTTCTAGTACAGAAGATAAGGCGCTTCTCCTCCACTACTTCACCCATGCTGCTCCTCTAGTTTAGACCTTTTTATAAGATATAAATTAGTGGAAATAAAGTCTTTATTTTTCTGATTTTCTCTGTGTTTCAGTAGAAAACATGCACATTATTCATATCAAGCAGGAAGGATCCCTCAGCGACCTCCTACCGCAGAGTAATGCTGTGGACCACGATGTCTGTGCTGAGAATCTGTGTGGTGAGCAATCAGTCAAACAAGAGGAACTACGTGGGTTTGCTGGTGGGACATTAATGGTTTCACACGGGACCATCAACACTAAACACACTTCAAGAATCGAAATCCTCAATGAACAAGTGAAGATCCTTCTCAGCAAGTCCGTGAAGAAACGTCCGACAAAGAAGCGCTTCCAATGTCCGAGATGTGAAAAGAGCTTCCACTGTCAGTCGCACCTCATCATGCATCAGAGGGTGCACACTCGAGAGAGGCCGTATGTGTGCGAGTGTGGAAAGACCTTCACCCAAAGTTCTAGCCTGTTTAGACACCAGAGAGCCCATCGGGGTGAGCGACCTTACATTTGTCCTGACTGTGGGAAAACATTCACCCAGAGCTCCTATCTTCAAATTCACCAAAGAACACATACAGGAGAAAGACCCTACGCCTGTGGATATTGTGGCAAGTGTTTCCGTGTCAACTCCACCCTTGTCAGGCACCAAAGGGTTCATGTGGGGGAAAAGCCGTATATATGTGGCAAATGTGGTAAAAGTTTTAGCCAGAGTTCATATCTGTACATCCATCAGAAGACGCACACTGAGGAAAGGCCCTTCTCTTGTAATCAGTGCGGAAAAAGCTTCAAAGTCAACTCCTCTTTACTCCGACATCGTAGACTTCATCTGGGGGAAGCCGGGGAGTGTCCACACAGCTAGAGACTCCAGAAATGTGACTAGTATTCATGTACATAGAATTATATATCCAGTGTTCATGACCTTTGTACCATGAATAGAACATATTTCAACCTGGAAAACTGTTTTTCTGTTTTGTATGAAAAGGTTTAGAAGAAATGGCGACTTATTCTGTAGTCATCGGATTTGAGTGGGGATTACATTATTTTACTGTGTATCTCTCAGGAGATCTCCTCATGTGGTTGGGTGATGGTTACTAACAACCTATTGTTCCAAGTCTCAAACCATGGTCTCGTGACTCTTTTTATTCCAAAAACTGGCCTAGCGCTGTTTGTAAATGACCCCCACGGTTTCTGCTTTTTATCTTACAATTACTTTGGTGAGCCTCGGCGCTCTTCTTGTCCTGTTTTGTCCAGGCACCTTTCAGTGCATTAAATGGCAAGCTGTGATATGTTAAATTGGAACCTATGTACCATACAAAGGCACAAAATATCTTCTCAAACTCCTGTGATGTAACTGGAAATGTCACACCATGCACAACACATGCAGAGAATACCGTAAGCGTATAGGGAACCCTCCACCGACTCACTGGTGCTTCTGACTGTAAGGAGTGCACTAGGCATTCATATCACTAGCTGGAGCCTCCGTGTACACTGCATTCTAGGTGGATCTCGGGGACCAGGTAGTACATGTCTGTATCGGGCTGGTGCTACCACGTGTCTAAAGCCGAGAGCAGGCAGGATGGTTCAGTTTCTACCATTTAACAGTTTTTCACTTAGTGGCCTTATGGTTTTCTCTCTTTTAGTAGAAACCTTCATTCATATTAATCAGGAATGGTCTCCCACTGATGTCCAACTACAGAATGTTGGTGTGGAAATGTGTGCCAGAATTGAGAACCCTGAAATATCCCGAATTTCTGATGGATGCAACATTTCTTCTGTCACCATTCGTAAACCGATGCTTTGAAAGGTTGACAGAGACCTAATTAATACCCTTCATTGTGGCATTTTGAGATGTGATGAGAGACTCCATTGGTGGTAATGCATCAACAAGTGCGAACCAGGGAGAGACCTTATGTGTGGAAAGACCTTCACTCCGAGCTCTCACATCAGGTACATTGCATCAGAAAGTCTTCAGACCCTTTTACTTTAATTTTAACACAAGGCTGCAACATAATGAAATGTCAAAGACGGAACTCAATACCAGAAAATATTAATGCTAGTGTGAAAGTAGCCTTACTTGGTTTGGAGGAGGCAGCTATCTCTAGAGTCCTGGTTCTACCAAACTGGAGAATTGTGGAGGCCGCTGTGCTCTTGGGAATTTTTAATACAGAATTTTTTTTTACCCTTCTCCAGATCTGTGTCTCCACACAATCTTGTCTCTGAGCTCTACAGGCAGTTCTCTTCTCCCTGTGCCTCCACACAATCCCGTCTGAGCTCTACAGGCAGTTCTCTCCTCCCTGAGCCTCTACACAGTCCTGGCTCTGAGCTCTACAGGCAGTTCTCTCCTCCCTGAGTCTCCACACAATCCCGTCTCTGAGCTCTACAGGCAGTTCTCTCCTCCCTGAGCCTCCACACAGTCCTGGCTCTGAGCTCTACAGGCAGTTCTCTCCTCCCTGAGCCTCTACACAGTCCTGGCTCTGAGCTCTACAGGCAGTTCTCTCCTCCCTGAGTCTCCACACAATCCCGTCTCTGAGCTCTACAGGCAGTTCTCTCCTCCCTGAGCCTCCACACAGTCCTGTCTCTGAGCTCTACAGGCAGTTCTCTCCTCCCTGAGCCTCCACACAGTCCTGGCTCTGAGCTCTACAGGCAGTTCTCTCCCCCCTGAGCCTCTACACAATCCCGTCTCTGAGCTCTACAGGCAGTTCTCTCCTCCCTGAGCCTCCACACAGTCCTGGCTCTGAGCTCTACAGCCAGTTCTCTCCTTCCTGAGCCTCCACACAATCCAGTCTCTGAGCTCTACAGGCAGTTCTCTCCTCCCTGAGCCTCCACACAGTCCTGGCTCTGAGCTCTACAGGCAGTTCTCTCCTCCCTGACCCTCCACACAGTCCCGGCTCTGAGCTCTACAGGCAGTTCTCTCCTCCCTGAGCCTCCACACAGTCCCGGCTCTGAGCTCTACAGGCAGTTCTCTCCTCCCTGAGCCTCCACACAGTCCTGTCTCTGAGCTCTACAGGCAGTTCTCTCCTCCCTGAGCCTCCACACAGTCCCGGCTCTGAGCTCTACAGGCAGTTCTCTCCTCCCTGAGCCTCCACACAGTCCTGTCTCTGAGCTCTACAGGCAGTTCTCTCCTCCCTGAGCCTCCACACAGTCCCGGCTCTGAGCTCTACAGGCAGTTCTCTCCTCCCTGAGCCTCCACACAGTCCTGGCTCTGAGCTCTACAGGCAGTTCTCTCCTCCCTGAGCCTCCACACAGTCCTGGCTCTGAGCTCTACAGGCAGTTCTCTCCTCCCTGAGCCTCCACACAGTCCTGGCTCTGAGCTCTACAGCCAGTTCTCTCCTCCCTGACCCTCCACACAATCCCGTCTCTGAGCTCTACAGGCAGTTCTCTCCTCCTCATGCCTTGGTTTTCACTTTGATATGCATTGTTAGCTGTCAGACCTTATATAATCAAAGCGGTGTCTTTCCAAATCATGTCCAGCCGCCTGAATTTACCACAGGTGACTCCAGTCAAGATGCAGAACATCTCAGAGATGATCCAGAGGAATGGGATGCCCCACAGCTAAATGTCAAGTGTCATTGCAAGGGGCTGAATACTTATGTCCATGTGAAATTTTAGTTTCTCCTTTATAATAAATTTGCAGAAATTTCTAAAATTCTGCTTTTACTTTTCAATTATGGGGGATTGAGATCATATTGATGGGGAAAAAAATTGCTGAAAAGGTAAAAGGTTCTGAAGACTTTGAGTGTATTGTATCATAGAAACAATTGGGGTGAGCGGATTTATATGTGTACTGGGGGAAAACCTACACCCAAAACTCCCACATACAGGTGAGACTGTGTCTGTAGATATTGTGGTTTGGTGTCAACCTTACCCTTGTCAGACACCGGACGTTTACATGGAGCTGTATATATACATGCAAATGTAGTAAGAATTTTACCCCAACCTCAGATCTTTACATCCATCAGAAGATCCACATCGAGGAAAGGTCCTTGAAAGCAAACGCCTGTTTACTCAAAGGTTTTCTAGAATTGGCCAATCTTTAGTCACATTAGAAAAAAGAATCCTCAAATATTGGAATGTCTCACAATGAAGACATGGAGAATTGATGTGACGATTGTGGGATTAATAGGAGACCTCCTCATCCCATGGCTAAAGAAATATATTTTTATTTATGGAGGGTTAGCATTGTGGTGCTCTGAGGTCAGTGATTTCCATCTTGCCTTTATATAGTCAGAATTTTATTAAAGGTAGTCTTTCACCTCATTTTCACCTATATAGCTAACAGCAGTGCCCCACAGACAATTGCACACATATCCCAGACATACCTGTGTGTATTACATGTCACATCCCAGACATACCTGTGTGCACTGTGTGTCTGTATTACACGTCACATCCCAGACATACCTGTGTGCACTGTGTGTGTATTACATGTCACATCCCAGACATACTGTGTGCACTGTGTGTGTGTATTACACGTCACATCCCAGACATACCTGTGTGCACTGTGTGTATTACATGTCATATCCCAGACATACCTGTGTGCACTGTGTGTGTGTATTACATGTCACATCCCAGACATACCTGTGTGCACTGTGTCTGTATTACACGTCACATCCCAGACATACCTGTGTGCACTGTGTGTATTACATGTCATATCCCAGACATACCTGTGTGCACTGTGTGTGTATTACATGTCACATCCCAGACATACTGTGTGCACTGTGTGTGTGTATTACACGTCACATCCCAGACATACCTGTGTGCACTGTGTGTATTACATGTCATATCCCAGACATACCTGTGTGCACTGTGTGTGTGTATTACATGTCACATCCCAGACATACCTGTGTGCACTGTGTCTGTATTACACGTCACATCCCAGACATACCTGTGTGCACTGTGTGTATTACATGTCATATCCCAGACATACCTGTGTGCACTGTGTGTGTATTACATGTCACATCCCAGACATACCTGTGTGCACTGTGTGTATTACATGTCACATCCCAGACATACCTGTGTGCACTGTGTGTCTGTATTACATGTTACATCCCAGACATACCTGTGTGTCTGTATTACACGTCACATCCCAGACATACCTGTGTGCACTGTGTGTGTATTACATGTCATATCCCAGACATACCTGTGTGCACTGTGTGTCTGTATTGCACGTCACATCCCAGACATACCTGTGTGCACTGTGTGTATTACATGTCATATCCCAGACATACCTGTGTGCACTGTGTGTGTGTATTACATGTCATATCCCAGACATACCTGTGTGCACTGTGTGTGTGTATTACATGTCACATCCCAGACATACCTGTGTGTCTGTATTCCTCGTTCAGAAAAAGCACTTCTATTCTGCAGGAAAACCGCTCCCAAGTGCCCGGCTCTGCTGCTGCTGCAAACCAGACTGAAGAGGGGAGGGCTGCTTTAGCTGCTCATATCTTGGGATTGGTAGCAGATAGAAAAATGGTGCACTGGGCACTTGGGAGCTGTTTTCCTGCAGAATAAAAGTGCTTTTTCTGGACATGTAATACAGACACACAGTGCACATAGGTATGTCTGGGATGTGTATGCATTCTTCTGTGGGGCACTGCTGTTAGTTATATAGGTGAAAATGAGGTGACAGACTCCCTTTAATGGTGTCTTCGTATCCACCTCTGTATATGGCTGTTTGAGAATTGAGGAAATTATCTGTTTTTTTTCATGGTAAACCCCATTATACCTGACAATGGCTTGAATTGAATTACCCCGTATACCATTCAATGCCTCAACTGATAATCTGAATAATACTCCCTCGACAAAAGCCGTCAAGCACAACTGCTACTCTCTGCACCGAAGGCTGGAGATATAATGGTAGTTGTCTCCATCAGGTGTGTTTCCTCTGTTCCAGGGCTGAAGAGCCATTTCAAAAGTAATGAAACACGAGGAGTATGACCCTTAACTTTTTGTCTTACACATTTAATCTACATTTTGATCAATCAGTAAAATTTCATGTAAAGATTATTATTCTCTATTTTTACTATTTTTTCTGTTTCATTAGAAAACATATCCATTATTCAGATCAAGCAGGAAGCATCTCCAAGCGACCTCCAACCACAAGCCAGTACTGCGGAGATTGATGTCAGTCCTGAGACTTCCTGTGCGGAACAAGCACTCCAGGGCTTAGGCAGAAATCATGGGAAACCAGCAAAGGCATCAAATGGAAGCAGAGGACCCAAAGTTAGTAAGCCGCTTGATGTGACAAGGGCATATGTGCCCACCCAGGACACTGAATACAGTGAAGAGACTTTAAAAACACAACGCTCTATAGCCATCAGCAAATCATACTGGGGTAGATATGAAACAAATGCTTCTGCTAAGAAGCCATTTCAGTGTCTGAGATGTGAAAAGAGCTTTAACTGTAGATCCCACCTCGTTATGCATCATAGAGTGCACACCCGAGAGAGGCCCTACGTGTGTGAGTGTGGGAAGGCCTTCACTCAGAGCTCTAATCTATTCAGACATCAGCGAGGCCATCGACATCACAGAATGCAGCTCCATGGGCAGAATTATTCATGCCCTCAGTGTAACAAGGAGTTTCCCGACCTGTCAATACTTCTTACTCACCAAAGGACTCATCACAGTGCAGAAGGACTTGTGGGTGCTGTAGGGACTTGTGACTCCAAAGTAGGATAAATGGAAGGAAATGAGCACTAGTGTCTTAGAACGGCTTCAAGGGTTGTTTTTTTAATAACTGTAGAAGACTAATGATCTGTAATAAAAGCTGTGAGCACATCCTTTTATACTAATCGTCTAGTGTTTTTCTTCATAGTTAAATATATGTAATAAATGGGTCAGGAACACTCTAAATTACAAACCAAGAACCTTGTCTTATAGTGATTATGACCTTAATGACCTCAAACAATTGATTCTGGGTCACTGCCCCTGAAGCCTTTAGCTTGTTCTGGATGAGGACAAAGAACTATATAATCATGATGGATGTAACAATCACTGAACTGTGTGTGTGAACAGTAAGCAGCAGAACATAGAGAACCGATCCCAGCTTCATCAGGTGAACACCACAGAGCCTTCAGTAGATGGAAACATGTCCATTCACTGGTAAGGGACGTCCACGTCTTTTATTGTCTGCCTATGGTCTGGACTCCAGTAGCAAATCCTTATTAAGAAATGAAAGACACAGCAATGTTTTTTTTCTCTGCACTTCAAAAGGAAACTTTTTTAATGTCCTGCACTGACATGCAGTAGGACGTTTTTTGTTTTTATTTGGGTGTAGAGGGGAGAGTTGTATTTTTAAGTGCCACCGTTGTGGGGTACACAATCATATCATGTATAACTTTAATTATATTTTAGGGGTGACAGCATGAAAAAACAGCAATTGACACTTTGTATTTTTGGATTGTTTTTATGGCATTGGACAGGTGGGCAGCCCAGACTCTACTATGTATCAGCTACTTGTCACTGGTCGTAGTCAGATAAAGAATCTTCCAAGTGATACAGAATGCCTTCAGCTTCCCCAGACGTCCTTTGTGAATCAAAAATAGTATGCTCTTCCAGATATCCATACATCTATCTTCTTCAATAGGCCTGGCCACAAACATCTAGTAACTGGCTACTACATGTAGAACGGAGATCTAATGTGCACAGGTTTTGAATCTGGGACCCATAATGCATCTCCAATTTTATAGAGACATTATAGTCCATATTATAGTGGCGTATATGAGGCTGTGCTCACCAGAGCTCCAGTGAATGCGGCGGCTCCCTGTAACAGTACTGATGTGACCCCTGCTGATCTGGTAATAATGACCTATCCTGAGAGCTCATAATTATCCATTACTGGATAACCCCTTTAAAGAGTACCAAAGCCTTTAAAGAAAACATGAAGGGGCAGCCAGGACTGTGCAGAGTTCTGCCCCTTCAGCTTTCATCAGCGCTCACTGCTCAGAGCACTCTGCTCCTCGGCTTTCATCAGCACTGCTCAGAGCACTCTGTCCCTTCAGCTTTCATCAGCACTGCTCAGAGCACTCTGTCCCTTCAGCTTTCATCAGCACTGCTCAGAGCACTCTGTCCCTTCAGCTTTCATCAGCACTGCTCAGAGCACTCTGCCTCTTCAGCTTTCATCAGCACTGCTCAGAGCACTCTGTCCCTTCAGCTTTCATCAGCACTGCTCAGAGCACTCTGTCCCTTCAGCTTTCATCAGCGCTCACTGCTCAGAGCACTCTGCCCCTTCAGCTTTCATCAGCACTGATCAGAGCACTCTGCTCCTCAGCTTTCATCAGCACTGCTCAGAGCACTCAGTCACTTCAGCTTTCATCAGCACTGCTCAGAGCACTCTGTCCCTTCAGCTTTCATCAGCACTGCTCAGAGCACTCTGTCCCTTCAGCTTTCATCAGCACTGCTCAGAGCACTCTGCCCCTTAAGCTTTCATCAGCACTGCTCAGAGCACTCTGCTCCTCGGCTTTCATCAGCACTGCTCAGAGCACTCTGTCCCTTCAGCTTTCATCAGCACTGCTCAGAGCACTCTGTCCCTTCAGCTTTCATCAGCACTGCTCAGAGCACTCAGTCACTTCAGCTTTCATCAGCACTGCTCAGAGCACTCTGTCCCTTCAGCTTTCATCAGCACTGCTCAGAGCACTCTGCCCCTTAAGCTTTCATCAGCACTGCTCAGAGCACTCTGCTCCTCGGCTTTCATCAGCACTGCTCAGAGCACTCTGTCCCTTCAGCTTTCATCAGCACTGCTCAGAGCACTCTGTCCCTTCAGCTTTCATCAGCACTGCTCAGAGCACTCTGTCCCTTCAGCTTTCATCAGCACTGCTCAGAGCACTCTGTCCCTTCAGCTTTCATCAGCACTGCTCAGAGCACTCTGCCCCTTCAGCTTTCATCAGCACTGCTCAGAGCACTCTGCCCCTTCAGCTTTCATCAGCACTGATCAGAGCACTCTGCTCCTCAGCTTTCATCAGCACTGCTCAGAGCACTCAGTCACTTCAGCTTTCATCAGCACTGCTCAGAGCACTCTGTCCCTTCAGCTTTCATCAGCACTGCTCAGAGCACTCTGTCCCTTCAGCTTTCATCAGCACTGCTCAGAGCACTCTGTCCCTTCAGCTTTCATCAGCACTGCTCAGAGCACTCTGTCCCTTCAGCTTTCATCAGCACTGATCAGAGCACTCTGCTCCTCAGCTTTCATCAGCACTGCTCAGAGCACTCTGCCCCTTCAGCTTTCATCAGCACTGCTCAGAGCACTCTGTCCCTTCAGCTTTCATCAGCACTGCTCAGAGCACTCTGCCCCTTCAGCTTTCATCAGCACTGCTCAGAGCACTCTGTCCCTTCAGCTTTCATCAGCACTGCTCAGAGCACTCTGCCCCTTCAGCTTTCATCAGCACTGCTCAGAGCACTCTGTCCCTTCAGCTTTCATCAGCACTAGTCAGAGCACTCTGTCCCTTCAGCTTTCATCAGCACTGCTCAGAGCACTCTGTCCCTTCAGCTTTCATCAGCACTGCTCAGAGCACTCTGCCCCTTCAGCTTTCATCAGCACTGCTCAGAGCACTCTGTCCCTTCAGCTTTCATCAGCACTGCTCAGAGCACTCTGCCCCTTCAGCTTTCATCAGCACTGCTCAGAGCACTCTGTCCCTTCAGCTTTCATCAGCACTAGTCAGAGCACTCTGTCCCTTCAGCTTTCATCAGCACTGCTCAGAGCACTCTGTCCCTTCAGCTTTCATCAGCACTGCTCAAAGCACTCTGCCCCTTCAGCTTTCATCAGCACTAGTCAGAGCACTCTGTCCCTTCAGCTTTCATCAGCACTGCTCAGAGCACTCTGCCCCTTCAGCTTACCTCTAAGGGCATTATCTTTACAGTCATGTAGTTTTTACCCTTTAATCCCTATACAAGGAATGGTGTAGGGGAGCCACCAGGCCACACTCTCTATAGGACCAGAAGTTGGCAACTAACCCACGGGTCAGGCACCCCAGTGAAGCACAGAGGGGACAGCTAAAAGCCATAGTTGACAGGCCAAGGACAGAGCAGGCAGCAGACACGGGTTGCAAGCAGGGGTGCACCTAGCCTTTCTGCTGCTTGAGGCGAAACCTGAAATGGTGCCCCTAACCCCTGCCCTACTGTTAAAGACATACTTAGAAAACATACCGTGTACATCTTATGCGTCAGTACAAAAAACGCCTTTTAGTGCCCCCAGTAGAAAGAATGTCCCCTAACCCCTTATAATGTGTACCAGTACAAAAATTCTCCTTTTTACAGCTGCAATGTCCCTATAGTGCTTTTTACAGTTACAAAATAACGACTCCCATCCAACAGCATGATGCCAAATAAAAATAATAAACTCAACTTCCATTCTGCTGTCAGCGATGCAGTGCAAGACACGGACTTCTTCTAGTCTGTGCCCTGAGGTCTATGCAGCCCGGCTCAGGCAACACAATAATGATGACACCGGCGTATGACAAGCTACAGGAACTAGGACTAAAGCCTATTAGAGGGAACGGTGGACCGAATGGAATTAATCGTGCTGCTGTGGATGAAGACATGATTAGAGCAATTAGAAATATATAGATTTTTATTCCACTACTTGTACCCAATAAGTAAACGTTCTAATGAATCCTTTCTTTTTGTGTCATAACTGTTATTTTCAGGTGGGTGTTGCTTTGTGAGGGGCCGTTTCTTGCAGGACGAGGTGTACTTTTCATCGGTACCACACTATTTGAACATGCAATAACTTATATACTGCAGTATATTATATCTGTCAGTGTAATGCTGACAGGCACTCTATTTGGCTTGTATCTTGCAAAGCCTAATGGGGGGGTAGCAAGTTGTCAGATTTATGGGTTATTGGGATCTTGGCTGCCATAGTAATCTATCTATAACCCATGATTGCATCTTGAGAGTTTGATGGGGTGAGAGAGGTATTCGAAGCCTGGGATGGGAGTTGTTTCCAGATCCCAGGCATTGTAGCTGTGGAGCGGGTGTACATTACAGCCAGATGCTGCTACACACAGTGAGCTCAGCTCCCGAAACTGTGCAGCATTGTATGTGTAGGAGATCTCTTTAACCCTTTCGCTGACAGAGCTGTTTGAACATTTTATACCTCTGGTCAGACTATTTTCATAGTGTTTGACATTTAAAGATGAAACCTGAATTACAAAATAATTCACGCCAGGTCTAAAATGGTGGGCAAGGAAGGGGACGGGCCAGTAGGCCTGTATTATTTACTATTTTTTACACCTTTTTCAGGCATAGAAAAAAGTCTACATATAAGACAGCTAGGAAGCTGGTTTACATTTAGAAGTGGCTGAGGATCCGCCAGTTATGAAGTTGACCATGTTACCACACATGCCTGAAACCCCAGGGTGTACAAGACATAGGGCAAATCTATACTTACATCCTACCTAGAATAAAGTCTTCAATGCACTGCCTAGTGTGTGTAACAGAGTGTGTATCCCTTTTAGCAGCACGCATGTCTCTGTGATTCTGAAGAATGTGGCCTCATCACAATGGGGGTGGGTATGATCTAACCATCCCTAACCCACTACATTAGAAGGAAGACTTTATTACACAGAATATTAAAGATAATGTAAACATGACAATTAGAGGGGGACAGAACCAAGCAGTACTTCAAAATACCCTTCCACTTTAATTCATTTTCACTAATCAACATCAGAATCTATTCTACATATATAGCCTAGTCACTTGACAGAAAACCACTTTGGAACCATTGGATTTCTAAAAAAATAAATAAAAAAAACCTCTGTGCTTGAATAACCAAAAGTATCTTTCACTGAGGTTTTCTTCGCTTCTGATCTTCTTGGATCCTAAACTTACAAAGTCTCAGGTGTAAAGTCCATTCTCCATTTTTTGGTACTCTGTAATGAGCTGGAAACAACATATTTGTTCAGGCATATGGTGTACAAAGTTCAGTCTATTAACCGTCCTTTCTCTGTATTGATGTGGAGGGGATTGCAGGTTTCAAGCCTCATCTCTGTGGTTGTAAGATAGTCATCCATAACCTTGCCATGAGAGGATCTTTGACACTGTGACGCGCCCCCCCCCCCCATTCATTCTTCAACATAACAGATAAACAATATCAGTCAATAACTTTTGAAGGTTTAGCATTGGATAACATTGTACTAAATATCACAGTTCTTTCAAGGCATGTTTCATTTGTATGCTAATATCACATTGTGGCGTGAAACCCAGAACATACATACAATGTAATTCATGGGTATATTTTTCAATGTAAACCCTTGTAGATAATAAAACACAACACCAGTAATTCACATTTATTCATAAACCTTCTAAGATACCGAAGATTGTTTTGTGGTTTACTCTGCAATTAATACATTTTGGTTCGCAGAGGTACCCAGCTTTTTGTGCTGTTGAAAAGAATAGACTTTTTTCATGAAGGCATACTCCAGAACACAGGACTTCATGGGGGTGTCTTATAACTAGGGGATGGGCAAAAGGGCTGTCTGTGATGTCCACTCTACCCTCCTGCCTCCCCTTTAGGTCATCTAAGGCGACATTCACATTCGCGTTTATATATTCTGGTATCGAGCTCCGTCATAGGGGCTCAATAGTTTTGTCCCCATTCATTGTCAATGGGGACAAAACTGAACTGAAGAGAACGGAGGCTCCTAAAAGCATTCCGTTCCATCTCCAGACCGGAGAGCAAACCACAACATGCTGCCGTTTGCTCTCCGGTCTGGGCATCCGCACCAAGACTGATCTGGAATGAACCCCAATGCAAGTCAATGGGCAAGGATCAGTTCGGTGTGACACAATAGTAAACGGATCCGTCCTCCATTGACTTTCAATGGAGTTCATGACGGATCTGTCACCCTGCACTTACCTGTCCTCGAAGCTCCCTCCAGCAGGGGGCGCTGTGGGGAATCTTCCCATTGTGCGCGCCGCCCTCTGGAGCTGCGGGGAGAGGTAAGTTTAACCCCTTCCTCCTCAAAATAGTGTATGGTGCAGGTGTGGAACCGGAGCGCGGTTCCGGTAGCACGGATCTGGCGGGACCCTTCACCTGCCGGATCCATGCTGCCGCTTGTCTGAAAGTGGCCTAAGTCCAACCCTTCCGGTCGGATGTTGTGATCCTCCCCATTTTATTCAGTCTACCCTTAACTAGTCATGAAGACAAATCTCTGGTGTTATTAGAACATTTAAAATTTCAGTCAACATACAATACAAACATAGAAACAAGTCTTAAAATACAGTCATGAATACATAGGCCCATAGGAAACATTTCCATAACACTTTTTTCTTGAATTCAATAAAAAAAAATGTTGAGCTCAATCAAAAATTTTGCCTCCAATAAAAAACAAAAATCTCTCAAAAAAATTAAAAATCCCCAAGGCACATTATGAAAAAAACAAATAAATATTGTACATTCATTCACATTTTCATTTACTCATTTCTTGCTGCAGCATCATGTATTTATATCCACACACAACTAATCAACATTGGTGTACAGACTGCACACACTGCTCTGCTAAGCATCCATTTACATTCCAATGAATGATTTATGGCTGCCATACCAGCTACACAGCCCGATATTCCTGAAACTTACAGCCACACAGCATTTTTGGAAACATATACACACCACACCATGGTGAGATATGAGGAGAGTGGAGCCATGCTGAGGTATGAGGAGACTAAGGAGAGTAAAGCCTTGTTGGGATCTCAGGAGGAGAGTGGAGCTTTGCTAAGGTATGAGTAGCGTGAAGCCATGCTGGGGACTAATGCCTCAGTCACACGTCAGTGTTTTGGTCAGTGATTGTGAGCCAAAACCAGGCTCTAAGAACAGGACAGGTGCAGATCTCTCCCTTATACCTTATGTCTGTGGAGGCTCCAATCCTGGTTTTGGCTCACAATCACTGAGGGAAATCACTGACATGTGAATGAGGCTTAAGAATTAGAGTGAAGCCATGATTGGGACTAAGCATGAGGCCAGAGTCATGCTGGAGACTAAGCATGAGGCCAGAGTCATGCTGGGGACTAAGAGTCAGAGTGCAGCCGTGCTGGGGACTAAGAATAAATGAGAGAGACATGGTAGGTACTAATAAGGAGAGAGAAGCCATGCAGGGAGAGGAGGATCATTTTAGGTGGTTTTAAATATGTTTCACTGTAAATGTTTTTGCTCCACCACAGGGGTTAAGGTGTGTAGTGATGGAATCTGTGTTCCATGCTATCTTTGATTTTCTATTTCGATATGGCACATTTAATGACATAAATGACGGATTTACCAGAACTGGAAATCTTGGATAACAGCGGATTTTGTGACGTACGTGGCACATCTACAGGGAACATGCGCCACATCAGCCAAACTGTGAGGATAAAAATGAAGCCAAAGATCATCTTCATCTGGAAACAAAATGGCAAGCATTATGAAAGCAGCCGGTGAAGGAATCATCCTAGTAAATTGGAAGAGCAAATATTAACCTGTTCTGTAACTACACGTGTCTCCTACTGTGAAGGTAGACCGGCTGAAATACTGAATTTTCCCCTCACAGTATTATGTCATTTGTATATACATGTATTCAATGCTATTTACCCTTACAAATATATATCAGCTTTGCAAGTATTTCTACAGCTGTGCAGCGTGTCTAAAATGTAGCTTATGTCCTGGTACATCCTGATACAGATTCGACTCCCCCGCCCACCTGTCCAGGACCCTGCGGTGGGGTGTATTAACCAAGACATGCAACTAGAAGAACAAAAGAATGTGTGTTTAATGCTTATCAGCTTGCTGGGGAAACGGAACTCCCCACCTTTTCTACTGTGTGTATATGCTTGTGCAATAAACGGAGCAGCCCAGATCACCTCAGCTCCTGAACGTGTTGGGAGATTCCAAACTGACATTTGTGTCCGTCTTGAGATCTTACCATGTGCACAAACGTTCTTTTAATTTGGACAACTGACCTGACCCCTAAGAGGACAGATTGTGTCCCCCTTAACACTACGACATTATCACAACCTGCATCTGGAGTAATCTCTGAATACAGTGTCCACTGACACAAAGGCTTTATTACCAGAACAGGCCCCCAACCAGTAGACTGGGACAGTGATAATTCACAGATCATGCAGTTTTGTCAGCTGATGAGGTAGGTCAACCACTATTTAGAGGAACTGCCACTGCAATGTTGTTGATGTGACAAATGCTGGTACCCACCTACAACTGGGAGATAGTCAATAGTGTTCGTACCAGCATACGCTCTGAAAGCGAGATGTACACCCACCGTAAATGAAGTGACTGTGCATTCCTGGCATCTGTAGGGCGAAATGTAAGGTTACTAAATATTGAGGGAAGTGAGGTGAACATTTCCACATATCTCCTGTATATGGCCTGTGGAATACATGAATATAGGAAACATCACAGTCCGATATCTCCCCAACCCAAAGTTTCTAGGGGCTCTGAAAGTTATCTAGACCAGAAATAATGGGGTTGAGCCTTATCGAAGATTCCTTTTCATGGCCTTTTCCCTTAAAGGGAACCTGACATCTAGGATGTGCAGTTATATGTGCTTATAGGCCCCTGGAACAGTTCTTGTTGTAATATTCTAACTAGTAAACGCTTTACAAAGGTAGTTTTAATATTCTTCGCACCGTATGGAAATGAATCTGTTCAAGTCAAGGAGGCTGGCGTTTTACTCCTCCAAGTCAAGGCTTCCCTGTCCACCCCCTGCAGTTTGACTGATGGAGCCTGAATGGGATCTAATGAGACCTGACATTTCCTGCCTGAGAGACTGTCAATCAAAATGCAGGAAGCAGGGGCGGGCGCGGTTAGGCTTGAACAGACTCATTTCAATATGGTAGGAAGAAGATTTAAAGTGCAATAACTGTGGGCAGTTAAAATTGCATATCGAGATGTCAGGTCCCCTTTAAGTATAAGGTCTGACCAGTAGACTGTGGCATTGATAAGGATTGTGAACAACATGCCCCTGTCCGCTCCACACTCCTGCAGTCTTGGCCCTTAGGGTTACTAGCAAGCTCCTGTGTAAATATAACGATCCTGCCCCCAACATGGCTGCTGATGGAGGGGCATGTGACTAGATCTGTCAACAGTGGCCTCCGTAGAGTACACTACACAGCGTGGGTTACTAGCGCACACAGTAACCAGTGGCAGAGAACCAGTTGATGTCAGATGTAAAGACTGCCGATGTGCAGAGCCCACTGCCAGGATCAAGTGGGACACAGAACTCCTAGCACTTCATCCCCAGAGCCACCTTGGCCTGCTCCTCCTGGATTGTGGCCACAGGCTGCAGCATCTGTCACCTGCTGAAGGCACCAGCGTTTTTTTGGTAAATCAGAGCAGAGTCACCGTTTCTCAGTTTATTAGAAATAACACAAATAAATAGAAAGTTTCTGCCTCATAATTACTATAAAATACTGCAGACCATCCGGAACGCCACTGCCCGCTCAGCACGACCATTCCATGCTGCCCGCAGTTATTTCAGTCTGATGATTTCCTCCTTACACAGCTGCATGACTTTGTTAAAATCCAAGTGTAGATATTTCCTCCAAAATCTGCGATCTCTTCCATAAATCTGTGCGGGGTAACATGGACTGCCTGTGGGACAAACACAACATTACTAGTCCTGCCTGTTCAGATCCCGGCTCTTCTTCACTACAGAACAGTCATCATTTGGGAACAGGTCACTCGATATAATGCCCTGTGATCACTCCCCGGAGGCCCCTGGACATCTCCATATAGAAAGGATTAATGCTGGTGGAGCTTCTAGTCTTCAGCGAATCGAGTTTCCAATCATAGATTAGTTTCTGCTGAAGTTGTGCGAGACTTGGTGATGAATTCAGCATCTTTAAAAACATTTAAAATTCGGAACCAGACTATGGTTTACCATTTTAAAATGTTCTTAAAGACGCAGAAGTTTTTACTAATTTCATTCACCAAAGTCTCGCACAGCTGAAACTAATTTTGCCTACACCGCAACAAATTGACCGGATGAGTAATCCGAGGCTCGATTCGCTCAACGCTAATGGTATCATCATAAGTGACTTATGCAAAAGTCACAGAGCATGCTCACTACTAGAGTTGAGCGAACGTGCTCCGTCCTCCTCACCCGACTGCAAGTCAGTGGGGACGGATCAGTTTGGTATGACACACTCGTGTGTCATACCAAACGGATCCGCCCCCATTGACTTACAGTCAGGTGAGGACGGATCCGGATGCCTGCAGCCATGCGAGCGCAGGGGATCCGAGCAGTACAGTGCTCCTTACGAGCACGTTCGCTCAACTCTACTCACTACACTTTCTACATAGAAGTTACAAGGATACAGGGAGAGCTCACCACTTGTTACCGAGCATGCTCACAACACTCTTCTACAGAAATCAGTATGTGATGGACATAGCTCACCTGCTCTGGACAGTGATCGCTACAGAAGTTAAAGGGGTTCTCCCATGACCAATGTAAAAAATCATACATCAGATAGGACATGACAACCTCTTTCTAAGGGCTCATGCACACGGCCATTGCCCATCAAGTAAATGGGTCCGCGATCCGAATGCGGCGGCCCCATGGTCAGTGCCCGTGCATTGCAGACCGTAAATTGTGGTCCACAGCACGGGCACTGCCAGCTCATGTTCGTGTGCATGAGTCCTAACAAAGCTAGAACCAGCCCTGAACCTTCCATAGATCCAGAGATCTCCCCATTTTTGCTCTGCTAAATTTATATCGAGCTGGCCGCTCAAGGGGCATGTCTTTTCTGCTGCAGCTCAGGGGGCGTGTCCATGCTCTCCCAATCACAACTCAGGAGGCAGCTGAAGGATGAAACTGAGCATGTGCGGCCTTCTCATCGAGCCGGACAAAGATATAAGCAGGTGGAGCTATACAGATAGATTGTATTGAATAACTCGGTGGCTATGCTAAATGTTTAATTACATTAAATTACAAAATAATTCAGATCCAGGACCTTGTGTGGAAACTGTAGAATATTTTTCGTGGGACAACCCAACACCCCCCCCATAAAATACAACAGATGATGAGACAGCTCCCCTCCCTGCATAGTGATCTATACAAGTGTTGCACAGCATGCCCACAACAACCCCCCATAAAATACAATAGATGATGAGACAGCTCCCCTCCCTGTACAGTGAACTACACAAGTGTCACACAGCATGCCCACAACACTCTCCCATAAAATACAATAGATGATGAGACAGCTCCCCTCTCTGCACAGTGAACTACACAAGTGTCACATGTCCACAACACCTCCCATAAAATACAATAGATGATGAGACAGCTCCCCTCCCTGTACAGTGAACTACACAAGTGTCACACAGCATGCCCACAACACTCTCCCATAAAATACAATAGATGATGAGACAACTCCCCTCTCTGCACAGTGAACTACACAAGTGTCACATGTCCACAACACCTCCCAGAAAATACAATAGATGATGAGACAGCTCCCCTCCCTGCATAGTGAACTACACAAGTGTCGCATGCCCACAACAGTCTCCCATAAAATACAACAGATGATGAGACAGCTCCCCTCCCTGCACAGTGAACTACACAAGTGTCGCACTGTCGCACAGCATGCCCACAACACTCTCCCATAAAATACAACAGATGATGAGACAGCTCCCCTCCCTGCACAGTGATCTATACAAGTGTTGCACAGCATGCCCACAACAACCCCCATAAAATACAATAGATGATGAGACAGCTCCCCTCCCTGCATAGTGATCTATACAAGTGTTGCACAGCATGCCCACAACAACCCCCCATAAAATACAATAGATGATGAGACAGCTCCCCTCTCTGCACAGTGAACTACACAAGTGTCACACAGCATGCCCACAACACTCTCCCATAAAATACAATAGATGATGAGACAGCTCCCCTCTCTGCACAGTGAACTACACAAGTGTCGCACAGCATGCCCACAACAACCCCCCATAAAATACAATAGATGATGAGACAGCTCCCTCCCTGCACAGTGAACTACACAAGTGTCGCACAGCATGCCCACAACAACCCCCCATAAAATACAATAGATGATGAGACAGCTCCCCTCCCTGCAGTGAACTACACAAGTGTCACACAGCATGCCCACAACAACCCCCCATAAAATACAATAGATGATGAGACAGCTCCCCTCCCTGCAGTGAACTACACAAGTGTCACACAGCATGCCCACAACAACCCCCATAAAATACAACAGATGATGAGACAGCTCCCCTCCCTGAATAGTGATCTATACAAGTGTTGCACAGCATGCCCACAACAACCCCCCATAAAATACAATAGATGATGAGACAGCTCCCCTCTCTGCACAGTGAACTACACAAGTGTCACATGTCCACAACACCTCCCATAAAATACAATAGATGAGACAGCTCCCCTCTCTGCACAGTGAACTACACAAGTGTCACATGTCCACAACACCTCCCAGAAAATACAATAGATGATGAGACAGCTCCCCTCTCTGCACAGTGAACTACACAAGTGTCACACAGCATGCCCACAACACTCTCCCATAAAATACAATAGATGATGAGACAGCTCCCCTCTCTGCACAGTGAACTACACAAGTGTCACATGTCCACAACACCTCCCAGAAAATACAATAGATGATGAGACAGCTCCCCTCCCTGCACAGTGAACTACACAAGTGGTCACACAGCATGCCCAAACAACCCCCATAAAATACAAACAGATGATGAGAACAGCTCCCCTCCCTGCACAGTGAACTACACAAAGTGTTGCATGCCCACCAACACTCTCCCATAAAATACAACAGATGATGAGACAGCTCCCCTCCCTGCAGTGAACTACACAAGTGTCGCACAGCATGCTCACAACGACCCCCCATAAAATACAACAGATGATGAGACAGCTCCCCTCCCTGCATAGTGAACTACACAAGTGTCGCACAGCATGCTCCACAACAACCCCCATAAAATACAATAGATGATGAGACAGCTCCCCTCCCTGCAGTGAACTACACAAGTGTCACACAGCATGCTCACAACAACCCCTCATAAATACAACAGATGATGAGACAGCTCCCCTCCCTGCACAGTGAACTACACAAGTGTCGCACAGCATGCCCACAACAACCCCCCATAAAATAACAACAGATGATGAGACAGCTCCCCTCCCCTGCACAGTGAACTACACAAGTGTCGCACAGCATGCTCACAACAACCCCCATAAAATACAACAGATGATGAGACAGCTCCCCTCCCTGCACAGTGAACTACACAAGTGTCGCACAGCATGCTCACAACAACCCCCCATAAAATACAACAGATGATGAGACAGCTCCCCTCCCTGCACAGTGAACTACACAAGTGTCGCACAGCATGCCACAACAACCCCCCCATAAAATACAACAGATGATGAGACAGCTCCCCTCCCTGCACAGTGAACTACACAAGTGTCGCACAGCATGCCCACAACAACCCCCCATAAAATACAACAGATGATGAGACAGCTCCCCTCCTGCATAGTGAACTACACAAGTGTCGCACAGCATGCTCACAACAACCCCCATAAAATACAACAGATGATGAGACAGCTCCCTCCCTGCAGTGAACTACACAAGTGTCGCACAGCATGCCCACAACAACCCCCATAAAATACAACAGATGATGAGACAGCTCCCCTCCCTGCACAGTGAACTACACAAGTGTCGCACAGCATGCCACAACAACCCCCCATAAATACAACAGATGATGAGACAGCTCCCCTCCCTGCACAGTGAACTACACAAGTGTCGCACACAGCATGCCCACAACAACCCCCCATAAAATACAACAGATGATGAGACACAGCTCCCCTCCCTGCACAGTGAACTACACAAGTGTCGCACAGCATGCCCACAACAACCCCCCATAAAATACAACAGATGATGAGACCGCTCCCCTCCCTGCAGTGAACTACACAAGTGTCGCACAGCATGCCAGAACTTGCAATCTTTTCTATATGTGCAGTCAGGAGGGGCAGTCAGCGGTAGGAGCAGAGGTAGCACTGTCCACACAGCTTACACGCCCTGCAGAAGGCGCAGTCTCATTGGTCATTTCTAATGAAGCAGTCTGCCATTTCTGAATTATGCCCCTGTACCAATCCAGCGCTCTGCCACTATTCTCTGGTGGAAGGCGAACCCATGCTGGTCA
This sequence comes from Rhinella marina, assembly GCA_900303285.1. Lineage (NCBI taxonomy): Eukaryota > Metazoa > Chordata > Amphibia > Anura > Bufonidae > Rhinella > Rhinella marina. Next base: position 45,090 of record ONZH01025584.1, read on the forward strand.
CACAGAAAAAGTTTACTACAATGTACCAGCCTACACCAAGGTGACCACATTGTTGGATTGTGGCACTCTCTAGAGCATTCTCATCTCATAGGTTGGGGTTCCACTGATCAGGAGAATGGTGGTCCCCCACTCCAGAGGAGTCACCACACAAGTACAGCCTTCTCCACTGCAGTTTATAGAAATGACTCCTCGTCTCTTCCCATCCAGGTCTACTTACATCAGAGAGTCAGAAATGACATCAGGCTCTCTCTAGTTCAAGCTGCGGATGATGGAGGATGTGGAGTGCAGTACTGAGCAGAATGGAGCCCTTAAAACAGGGATGGCGGGGACACACCATATGGCATTGGGGCCACAGGTACTGCACCACTGGTCAAGACAATCCTCTGTGAAACAGACTGGACTGATGGTTCCAAGGTATCATTAGGTAAAAGACTTAGGCCTATTTCACACTATCGTTAGTACGGATCCGGCGGGTGAAGGGACCCGCCGGATCCGTACTGAGTAATACAACCTTGTGGATCCGTAATTCCGGATCCGGTTGTATTAGCTTTTAAACGGATCCGGAATAACCTCTATTGAAAGTCAATGGAGGACGGATCCGTTTACAAGTGTGTCCACACCAAACGGATCCGTCCCCATTGACTTGCATTGGGGGTCATTCCGGATCCGTTTAGGTGCGGATGCCTGGACCGGAGAGCAAACCGCAGCATGTTGCGGTTTGCTCTCCGGTCTGAAGACTGAACGGAATGCTTTCAGGAGCCTCCGTTGTCTTCAGTTCAGTTTTGTCCCCATTGACAATGAATGGGGACAAAACGGAAGCGTTTTATTCCGGTATTGAGCCCCTATGACGGAGCTCAATACCGGAATTCCATAACGCTAGTGTGAAAGTAGCCTTAAGAGGACAGGAGAGAGATTTGCTGGTGAATGTAGCCCAGGAGATTGTCTGCACAGATACAGTATCTCACAAAAGTACACCCCTCACATTTCTGTAAATCTTTTCCTGGGACAACACTGAAGATCTGACCCTTTGATACAATGTAAAGTAGTCAGTGTACAGCATGTATGACAGAGTAAATTGGGCATGCCCTCAAAATAACTCAACACACAGTCATTAATAGCTAAACCACTGGCAACAAAAGTGAGTAGACCCCAGGGGTGGACTCACTTGTGAGATCCTGTACATTGTAGGAGAGGCGTTATGTTTGGATGGTTACATTGTTTTTTAACTTACGACATTAAAAGGCATCTGTCAGCAGATCTGAGGGGCACCAGGAGATGGACAAAATACTTAGAACAAGTCACTTACCTATCCCGTGGAAGATACGAGCAACAGCTCTACCAGAAAAGCGTTCATCCTGGTGAATGGAGAGGAAAAGACGAACATCATTGTAGACCTGCACCTTCCAGTCGTCAACCTAATGAGAAGACAGGAACAAATCATCATGTACCAAAAGTGATATAACCAGCCCCAAACCTACTGGGATAACCAACCTTACCGACATAACCAGCAGCCATAAACCTAGTGCAATAACCAACCCTACAGTTATAACCAGCCCCAAACCTCCTGAGATAACCAATATAACTAACCTTACCGACATAACCAGCCATTAACCTAGTGATATCACCAACCCCACAGCCATAACCAGCCCCAAACCTCCTGAGATAACCAATATAACTAACCTTACCGACATAACCGGCCATAAACCTAATGATATCACCAACCCTACAGTTATAACCAGCCCAAACCTACTGAGATAACCAATATAACCAACCTTACCGACATAACTGGCCATAAACCTAGTGCTATAACCAACCCTACAGACATAACCAGCCCCAAACCTACTGGGATAACCAACCTTACCGACATAACCAGCAGCCATAAAACCTAGTGCAATAACCAACCCTACTGGCATAGCCAGCCCCAAACCTACCAAGATAAATATAACAAACCTTACCGACATAACCAGCCATAAACCTAGTGCTATAACCAACCCTACTGGCATAACCAGCCCCAAACCTCCTGAGATAACCAATATAACTAACCTTACCGACATAACCGGCCATAAACCTAGTGATATCACAAACCCTACAGTTATAACCAGCCCAAACCTACTGAGATAACCAATATAACCAACCTTACCGACATAACTGGCCATAAACCTAGTGCTATAACCAACCCTACTGGCATAACCAGCCCCAAACCTCCTGAGATAACCAATATAACTAACCTTACCAACATAACCGGCCATAAACCTAATGATATCACCAACCCTACAGTTATAACCAGCCCAAACCTACTGAGATAACCAATATAACTAACCTTACCGACATAACTGGCCATAAACCTAGTGCTATAACCAACCCTACAGACATAACCAGCCCCAAACCTACTGGGATAACCAACCTTACCGACATAACCAGCAGCCATAAACCTAGTGCAATAACCAACCCTACTGGCATAACCAGCCCCAAACCTACCAAGATAAATATAACAAACCTTACCGACATAACCAGCCATAAACCTAGTGCTATAACCAACCCTACTGGCATAACCAGCCCCAAACCTCCTGAGATAACCAATATAACTAACCTTACCGACATAACCGGCCATAAACCTAGTGCTATAACCAACCCCACAGACATAACCAGCCCCAAACCTCCTGAGATAACCAATATAACTAACCTTACCGACATAACCGGCCATAAACCTAATGATATCACCAACCCTACAGTTATAACCAGCCCAAACCTCTGAGATAACCAATATAACTAACCTTACCGACATAACCGGCCATAAACCTAGTGCTATAACCAACCCCCACAGACATAACCAGCCCCAAACCTACTGAGATAACCAATATAACTAACCTTACCCGACATAAACCGGCCATGAACCTAGTGATATCACCAACCCCACAGACATAACCAGCCCCAAACCTACAGAAATAACCAATATAACTAACCTTACCGACATAACCGGCCATAAAACCTAGTGCTATAACCAACCCCACAGACATAACCAGCCCCAAACCTACTGAGATAACCAATATAACTAACCTTACCGACATAACCGGCCATAAACCTAGTGATATCACCAACCCCACAGACATAACCAGCCCAAACCTACAGAGATAACCAATATAACCAACCTTACCGACATAACCGGCCATTGAACCTAGTGATATAACCAACCCCACAGACATAACCATCCTCAACCCTACTGAGATAACCAATATAACTAACCTTGCCGACATAACCGGCCATAAACCTAGTGATATCACCAACCCCACAGACATAACCAGCCCAAACCTACAGAGATAACCAATATAACCAACCTTACTGACATAACCGGCCATGAACCTACTGATATCACCAACCCCACAGACATAACCAGCCCCAAACCTCCTGAGATAACCAATATAACTAACCTTACCGACATAACCGGCCATGAACCTACTGATATCACCAACCCCACAGACATAACCAGCCCAAACCTACAGAGATAACCAATATAACCAACCCCACAGACATAACCAGCCCCAAACCTCCTGAGATAACCAATATAACTAACCTTACCGACATAACCGGCCATAAACCTAGTGATATCACCAACCCCACAGACATAACCAGCCCAAACCTACAGAGATAACCAATATAACCAACCTTACTGACATAACCGGCCATGAACCTACTGATATCAACAACCCCACAAACATAACCAGTTCCAATCCAACTGTTAAACCAATCCTTCTGAAAGAAACAGCCCTAAACTTACTGATATAACCAACCCTACTGATAAAATGAGCGGCTGGTTAGAGTTAGGGTCTAAGTCCAGGGTCTTTAACTTTCTCTGGATTTTTACCACGTCATTCGCCATTCATCCACTTGGCCATACTTGCAGGTGGTCGAAACCATGGAAAAGATAAATGTATCAGGTGATGTGAAAATGAATGAAGCCAGCAAAGGAGGCGATGTAATTATAGGATAGAGCCTATAATCGATAGCAGGAACCGGGGAAGGACTGGAGGGTATGGTTCAGCGATATTAGACTCTGCAGCCTCGTGTACGGATATAGTCATTAAAAATAAGGTTATGAAAATATTTCCAAATCAGAATCCGTGGTTTAATAGAAGTGTGCGGGTCCTGATGAGGGGAAGAAATGCTGCCTACAAATCTGGGGATGTGCTACCTTATCCAGAAGCCCAAAGAGAACTGAGAAAAGGAATCCGGCACAAGCTCTGGAATAATTCATGGAGTGTGGAAAGGAATTAGGGTTAGCTGATCATAAGGGAGATATGGGTTGTCAATGTGGATCCTGGGCTTCCCGATACCTTCGTGTTACCAGTGCTGGGTTGATAACCAGCGTGGATAGAGAGGCGAGGTTGAAATGTTACCGGCACATAAAGAAGATCAGAGCCAACTGGCTTCTATCATGAAGAAAACCAATGTTACCAAGGCAATGGGCCGGATGGAGTCCAGGGGCCCATTCATCTCTCACGGCGGCTGGAGACCCAGAACGAAGGCTTCTACCATTATTCCAGTGCCCAAGAGGAGGATGAAGCAGTGCTCCATTCTGCCCTGCCTCATGTGGAACAACCAAGTACCTATGCCAGGATGTTAGGCATTGATTATAGTCCTGCTTAGGCTTACCTCTAACCTCAGAAGTTAGTTGAGAGCTCGGTTTAGCGACTAGTCCCTCACAAATAAACCACAGAGAGTAATGATGGGAGGCCGCGAGTCGGCTACTTTAATATTAAATCCAGGTTCCCCACAGGGATGTGTCCTCAGTCCGGCTCTGGTCACCATATCTACTCATCTAATATCATAAGGAAATTAGCTGATGACACCACCATTATGGGATTGACACCAGAGAATGATGAGAGTTGTTACTGGGAGGACGTCTAATCAGGTGGTGCTCAGAGAGTCATCTGGCCCTCAATATAGCAAAGACAGAAGAGGAAGGAGAAAGTGATGAGTTTTCTGAGGCTTCATATCACTAGAGCCGACACTGAAGAAAGCCTGGCTCCGTCTCAGGTGTGATGGAGAGTTCTGTCTGCATTACGGTTGTGTACTGGAATTGTATTACGGGTGGGACAGTGAGAGAATTGTGGGTGTCGAGCTGCTGAGGCTGGATGTGTGTGCGCTGACTGCCTGTATGAAAGGGCAGGCGGCATAATCTGAGACACAACTCATCCAGGAAAGGACCCTGGACCCTGGAGGACCCACAAAGCACAGATTGAGGAAGACGTTATTTCAACAAATAGGGTTGTTTAACTGCACACACACATTGACACTTGTATTTTGCACACACGCGATGATACTTTTGTATTGGTATTTTGCACACACACGTGCTGGTACTTGCATTGGTATTCTGCACACAGGCGCTGACACTTACATAGTAACACAGTTTATAAGGCCGAAAAAAAAGACATCTGTCCATCCAGTTCTCCCTGTTTTCCTACAAGTTGATCCAGAGGAAGGCAAAAACCCCTGTGAGGTAGAAGCCAATATTCCTCACTTTAGGGGAAAAAATTCCTTCCCAACTCCAATCAGAATAACTCCCTGGATCAACGACCCCTCTCTAGTAACTATAACCTGTAATATTATTACCTCCAGAAATACATCCAGGACCCTCCTGATCTCTTCTAGTGAACTTACCATCACCACCTCCTCAGGCAGAGAGGTCCATAGTCTCACTGCTCTTACAGTAAAGAGTCCTTAGTCTCCCTGCTCTTACAGTAAAGAGTCCATAGTCTCACTGCTCTTCCAGTAAAGAGTCTATAGTCTCACTGCTCTTACAGTAAAGAGTCCATAGTCTCACTGCTCTTACAGTATAGAGTCCATAGTCTTACTGCTCTTACAGTAAAGAGTCCATAGTCTCACTGCTCTTACAGTAAAGAGTCCATAGTCTCACTGCTCTTACAGTAAAGAGTCCATAGTCTCACTGCTCTCACAGTAAAGAGTCCATAATCTCACTGCTCTTACAGTAAAGAGTCCATAGTCTCACTGCTCTTACGTAAAGAGTCCATAGTCTCACTGTCTTACAGTAAGAGTCTATAGTCTCACTGCTCTACAGTAAAGAGTCCATAGTCTCACTGCTCTTACAGTAAAGAGTCCATAGTCTCACTGCTCTTACAGTAAAGAGTCCATAGTCTCACTGCTCTCACAGTAAAGAGTCCATAGTCGAACTGCTCTCACAGTAAAGAGTCCATAATCTCACTGCTCTTACAGTAAAGAGTCTATAGTCTCACTGCTCTTACAGTAAAGAGTCCATAGTCTCACTGCTCTTACAGTAAAGAGTCCATAGTCTCACTGCTATTACAGTAAAGAGTCCATAGTCTCACTGCTCTTACAGTAGAGTCCATAGTCTCACTGCTCTTACAGTAGAGTCCATAGTCTCACTGCTATTACAGTAGAGTCCATAGTCTCACTGCTCTTACAGTAAAGAGTCCATAGTCTCACTGCTATTACAGTAAAGAGTCCATAGTCTCACTGCTCTTACAGAAAAGAGTCCATAGTCTCACTGCTCTTACAGTAAAGAGTCCATAGTCTGACTGCTCTTACAGTAAAGAGTCCATAGTCTCACTGCTCTTACAGTAGTCTATAGGGCTCACTGCTATTACAGTAAAGAGTCCAGTCTCACTGCTCTTACAGTAGAGTCCATAGTCTTACTGCTCTTACAGTAAAGAGTCCATAGTCTCACTGTTCATCCAGTAAAGAGTCCATAGTCTCACTGCTCTTACAGTAAAGAGTCCATAGTCTCACTGCTCTTACAGTAAAGAGTCTATAGTCTCACTGCTCTTACAGTAAAGAGTCTTAGTCTCACTGCTCTTACAGTAAAGAGTCCATAGTCTCACTGCTATACAGTAAAGAGTCCATAGTCTCACTGCTAATTACAGTATAGAGTCCATAGTCTCACTGCTAATTACAGTAAAGAGTCCAGTCTCACTGCTATTACAGTAAAGAGTACATAGTCTCACTGCTCTTACAGTAAAGAGTCCATAGTCTCACTGCTATTACAGTAAAGAGTCCATAGTCTCACTGCTCTTACAGTATAGAGTCCATAGTCTCACTGCTCTTCCAGTAAAGAGTCCATAGTCTCACTGCTCTTACAGTATATAGTCCATAGTCTCACTGCTCTTACAGTAAAGAGTCCATAGTCTCACTGCTCTTCCAGTAAAGAGTCCATAGTTCACTGCTCTTACAGTATAGAGTCGCATAGTCTCACTGCTCTCCAGTAAAGAGTCCCATAGTCTCACTGCTCTTACAGTAAATAGTCCATAGTCTCACTGCTCTTACAGTATATAGTCCATAGTCTCACTGCTCTCCAGTAAAGAGTCCATAGTCTCACTTGCTCTTCCAGTAAAGAGTCCATAGTCTCACTGCTCTTCCAGTAAAGAGTCCATAGTCTCACTGCTCTTCCAGTTAAAGAGTCCATAGTCTCACTTGCTCTTACAGTAAAGAGTCCATAGTCTCACTGCTCTTACAGTAAAGAGTCCATAGTCTCACTGCTCTTACAGTAAAGTCCATAGTCTCACTGCTCTTACAGTAAATAGTCCATAGTCTCACTGCTCTTACAGTATATAGTCCATAGTCTCACTGCCTCTTACAGTAAAGAGTCCATAGTCTCACTGCTCTTACAGTAAAGAGTCCATAGTCTCACTGCTCTTACAGTAAAGAGTCCATAGTCTCACTGCTCTTACCAGTAAAGAGTCCATAGTCTCACTGCTCTTCCAGTAAAGAGTCCATAGTCTCACTGCTCTTACAGTAAAGAGTCCATAGTCTC
>ONZH01025586.1:0-23504 GCA_900303285.1 Rhinella marina
GGTGTTTCTCTTAACCAACACCCCTGCGTCCTGGTTGGCTGAGATGGTGGTAGTGGCTATGGGGTTAAAAGGATGGCCCTGATAGGGGGACGGCCTCTTTCTCCAGCATCTTCACTGACAGCTTCCCACCCTCCCTTCCCCATTATTTCATCGTTTTCTTTACTTTTTCTGATTCATTTCTGGTTTGTTTCAGTGTTTTACATTGCAAGTCACATCAGAGGTCGGTTGACGATTTCAGACGGAGAAGAAGGCAGACTTGCCCACAGAACGCTGTGGGGCATAGCGCTTCAATACTCCGGGTTATGGTGTTTATGGTCAACAAGTTGAAGTTTTGGAATAAGATAAGAAAATAAAGCTTTGACCGACCCTTACCTAACTTAAGGTGTTGTGTGTTTTATTGGCCGGCTGCGAGGGTGGTTTGGTGGGGGGCTTAGAGAGGTCAGTCTCGGCAGTTGCAGTGCCCGGGGTGCTGTGGTTGCTACGGGGGCGACCCTTTCCCCCTCCAGGGCCCTCTAAGGTGATTTTCCTTTATGTCCCAGGGGTAGGAGTGCCAAGGGGTATTTAGGCCACTTAAGTCTTTGGTGGGATTGTCACGGTGTTCCTACATCGTGAGATGAACAGGTCCCAGGCGGTGGCTCCGGCTGCAGAAAATTACTAGTAGTAGTAATTGAGGGTCGTCAGATGGGAATGATGCGCAGACTTTTGGGAATGGTCCAACGTAGTTTTATTGACTTAACTTTGAATGCAAATAACTCAGTTCATCCTTCAGCTTGGTGTCCAGCAAGTGCAGCTTATTGCTTATACTTGGCAGATGCTTGGAAATTCAGGTTTCAGGCTTCCTGTTCTAAGCTGAGGTTACCTCTTAAGTCTGGCTTCCCTTGAGAGTATTGGTGTGCCTTATTGCTGACTATATTACTCTGTCTTTAGGGTACAGCAGAGCTGAAGGTGCTCTGCTGTCCTGCACATGTCCTCCCCAATCAGGGTACAGGGGACAACTCCCTGACTAAACTGTCATTTCCTCCTCACTGCAGGAAGTTGGAAGAACTTAACTTCTCTCCAGCAGAGGGGGTCAGAATGGACTAAGGACCGTACCATTCTGGTAAAACTACATCTGAATCTGCCATAGTATTTACTGACACCTGATGGTCCACCAGATACATATAAATGACATTACATACACATATAGACCATTGCGCTACTATGCTGGTACGTTCCTGCCTTGTGAGTAGGGTGTCCAATCTCTGTTATCCCCTCTCAGCAGACGAACAACCTATGTAAACTGCACTAAGCAACCATTTCTGACTGACTCTGAATATAATGGCCACGAATACCAAAGAAAGCATGGGGGTGTCTTCACTCTGTAATCCCACCTTTGTGAAATGATAAGCCCGCAAACGGAAGGGTGGCTTCATTCTGTAATCCCTTCCAAGCACCAAAGCCTGATAATGCTTTACGCTTTGTCACCTTGATGTCTATCAGTAGCTGCAAGTTATTTTTTTCCTGGAGGCGGTGCACAAGGCCTCAGGACATAGTGAACTAGGAGGAGGAATCTACCTGTCCTGCCAGAGTTCCAGTGAGAGACTATTCTCTCCTGACACATATAAGACACATCTATAGCAGCGAGAATAACCCTGAAGGAATAAGAGAAAACTGCTTGTGGCTCTGACACCTGGCTACCATGAACCGTTAGTGTGAAACACCCTCAGAGGCAGCATATATATCTGAGGTAGAGACAAGTAAGGTGCCAACTATCTGGCTAAGTGCATGACCATACATTAAAGTGCACTGGAGGACACATTGTGGCACCTGCAAAGAAACACACACAATGGGCAATATTCTTGATCGTTGCTGAAAGGTAAAATATTAGTGCAAACATTTAAGTGCAAATATATTAAAGGCATAATATAGGATATCTGTGGTTATATTCAAGTCCATCTTTTCTTCTTCTTTGGCTTGAGACTGGAACAAAGTCCCAAATTCATTTGAAATTTGTAATCCACATGGGTAATAAAATAGGTTATAAATAGCAGAAAAGGTTTCTTGACAAACCGTTTTAAAAGTGATTTCCCAACAACCTGAAAAGGGGGAAAAAGGATGTGGTGCGCAAACATGGCGCAACTTGGATTATTGCAGATGGGGGGAGTCCTGCCACACGTGTCCATCATGGTGGAGACTTAAAACATGGGCAACACAACAAATTAAAACATAGCCAACAGGTTCTCACCAGTCAGGGCTCAGTCCACGGGGTGGCTCCCATTAGTCCTGTAGTTCTTTGACAGTACTTGAGTGCGGGCTCCCCTTAGTGGAAAGCCGGCACATCCTCCTCGTCGCTGCTGGAGCTGAACGACATAAGAGGGTGCTCCTGCCTATGATAGGCCTCACGGTAGGCAGCGGCCATTCCCCAGCGTCCTCTTAAAGATAGATGTGGCACTGGTCAGGGCAGGGTCCCAGTGGTCACACTGGTGACTGTGGCAGCCATTTTGGAACGGACCCTGTAAGGCCCAGATGCTCCTGCCGGGCCCACTGGCGACCGAACCTCGGGTTGTAGAGGCTAGGCCAGAGGCCTACCCCGGGCAACAGATTGGGCTGCTGGTGCCTCCTGTATCAGGTGGTAGGTGGCCAGGATGTTAAAAATAAATTTGCTGCCTGTAATCTGACCCACCTGGAACGCTGGCGGTGGAGGAAGCTTGGGAATGAGTTGCTCCGGCTCGCTGAGAAGAGGTCTTGCTCCTGGCTGACTGGCTCCCGCTTCATCCTCTCGTGGACGGTAAGTAAGGGTGGCGGTCGCGGAGTGATCTTCCCATTCCTCTGGAGGTGCCTCGGGCCTCGGTGGTCTGGTGATAACCTTCACCCCGGTGGCAAAGGGGCCTTGTAGGCTCTTCATAGGCGTGAATTCTACAAAGTCGCCCGCATGGAGGTTGTGTCGTGCTGGAGGGAGGTACGGCCTCTTCACGGAGCGACGATTAACATAGAGCTCCTCAGCGGACTCCTCGTCTGTGATGAACCCCACGCCGCGGTCCACGCTAAACCAAAAAACATTCCGGGTGCGCCTTTCGAGAGTCGGGTAACCACGTCGGGGATGTTCTAGCACCTCGACCACCCACTCTTCTACAACCCTTTTATAGTCCCACAGGGTAGTAACATTTTTAGTTACCGCAGCAGGAACGATGGGGTTCTGTCGGAGGTCGTTATGTCGGGGCTTAGGCGAGGTGGGGACTCCAGCCACTCGGTTGTGGACTTCCTCCGCAGGCCTGGCCGTCTCGACTCGGACTTTGGCCCGAACGTATGGTGGCTTCCTGAGTGCACCGCTGGTTGCGTCCATCTTCGGGACCACGTGTGCGGCCTCACTTGCAGGATCTCCAGCTGCTATCACCGGTAGATGAGGCACTTCGGGGTTCGGCCCCAGCTGTGCCTTGCGGATAACTTGGTCCAGGCGAACCTCCGCTGGTCTAGGTGTAGGCTCATATGGGTCAGTGCCCCAGACCATATCCCCCCAACTAGGGCCACGCTGACGGGACGCCATGTTGTTGTCTCTCTCTTTCTTCGCATACACCGGAGATGAAGGAGGAGCTAAGGGGGTGGAGTCTTCGCTCTCAATGCTCCCCCCAGCAAGTTCCTGGTGGGCTGGATTGGATTTTCCCGCGCTACAGGGGGCTGTGCAATGGTTTTCCCGCTCTTGGGGGGATGGTTTCTTTGCTTCAGCATGAAGAAGCTGCCCACTAGTGAGAAAATAGCGTTGTTAACTCTTCTGGTGCCGGCGCGCAACGTTTTGCGCCGTCTGCACCACAGCAACTGTGTCAAAGTCATTTTTCAGTAGACATCTGTCAGGTTTTCTGACTAATTCTTTGGCCTTGTAGATAAAAGGCTATTAGTTTAAAGTCTGTTTTAGGGATGGTTGAGCAGTGGCCTTAACGGTACAGGCACTTCAGACTCATCCTGTTCGTGACGCTAATGCATACATATTCAGTTAAGTAGCGTACCTTTGACAACGCTAGACTGTATGTTCATTACTTGAGTAGGAATGTTCGCAGACGCAGTGTATGAGTACGCTAATGCGTACATATTCAGTTAAGTAGCGTACCTTTGACAACGCTACACTGTATGTTCGTTACTTGAGTAGGAATGTTCCCAGACGCAGTGTATGCGTACGCTAATGCGTACATATTCAGTTAAGTAGCGTACCTTTGACAACGTTACACTGTATGTTCGTTATTTGTGCGGGAATGTTCGCATTAGCGTACGCATTAGTGTAAATTCTCAAATATGCGTATATTTTGCGTCGCCATTGTTGAAGTCACTTGGATTTTTTCCACTTTTTTCATTGTAATAGCAACTGCAAGTAAACGAAACTATTCCCTATCAGACTCCCATTATTGTAGAAGCAATTATTCAGCCGTTATAGCAAGGTTCGTTTTAGCTTCGGTTCGTACGAATCCGAAATTCAAGAAAGTTTGCCAAAGCGAAGCGAACCGAACTTTTCAAAAGTTCGCTCATCCCTAATTGTGTGGTAAAAATAATATAATTTTATTATCTGGGACATTTCTATATATATTTACTATTTTTTCTCTCCTCCTGCAGCCTTTCAGCTCTGCAGCTGCTCCCTCATTCTCCTCCAGACTGACAAGGAGGGGGGAGGTGGCTGCTTTAGCTGCTCATATCTCTGGTTTGGTACCAGCTAGAGATATAGGCTTTGTATTGTAAACTTTCAGACAATACCAGAATGACATAAATATGTTTAGTACAGGGGAAGATATCACTGATAGAAATCGGGATTCTGTGAATGCAGCTGAAAGTGAAAGTAAAAGCAGGTTTTATCCGTGATTATTCCCAACTTGATTTCTAACAGTGATATCTCTTGGACTTTAGCTGTCATTCTGGTTTGGAATATTATTCTGGAATGCCAGCTTTCAAACAAGTCCAATTGCATGTTTCTAGTTACTACCATTTAGGAGATATCACCATCTAAAGCAGTCCTACCCCTCCACTTTCTGCCCGAGCCCAGCTCCAGCAGAACAGTTAAGTACTTTTCCAACAGCCCCAGCTGTACTTCGGCAAAACAGGTGGTAAATGGGTCAGCAAAAAAATGGATGCATTTCTCAGTTCTGCATTTTGCGAGCCACAAAATACATTGGTGCATGTTTTGGACAAATAGTGTACAAGTTCCAACTTAGTATAAAAAGTGGTGTATAATTCTGATAGTATAAAGCTCTATGGTGCATCGTGTCACAAACAGGCATTTTTATGGTGCATTGTCACATCTTCCCTTCACCACTTTCTAAAACAACATCAAAGATATAGACACGCAACAATCCCAATACGTAATGGCTAAAATTGTGGCACAAACTAAAAATGGCTGAGGCACAATGTTCTGCCACAAAATAGACTCATCGTAGTATATATGCTCCTATGTTTCTATATATTTTGGTTTAAGCCTGAAATAATTTCACATATAATAAAACAATTTTTGCTGTTTGCCATACTTTGTAACCATTGATGACAATTTAGTGAGTGTATATCAGCAAGACACAGTGAGCTATGTCTGGACTAGTCTACAAACAAGTCTACAAACAAATATCATTAGTCTACAAACAATATTATTCTACCGGTCACGCAGAACGAAAAATCCATCACACCAGAATGATTGCTGTACTGCCAGCTCAGACCTATCTTTAACATCAAAAGATAGTTATCTACACCGAACATACATAAATTAATCAAGAAAAACTGCTAGATATGGCAGGCACAACTGATTCAAACATTTGTGAGGGTTTTCTAGACAAAAATGTGTGCAACTCAATTATTCTGATCAGTTGATGTCAGTTAATATTACATGCCGATATTTTGTTGGTTACAAGATACATTATTAACCCATACACGACCGAGGGTGTTTCGAACCTTCATGACCAAAACAAAATTTCAACTTGTATTCTAAAGGTGATTTTTTCTTAAATATTTTTTTTTTATTTTGATTATATTTGAATTTATTTTTTCAGAACACACATGGCTTTCTTATGATTTCAATTTGAAGTGGTTATTAATTAATTATATAGGTCTTATTCTAAATCAAATGTTTAGAAACAGGAAAATATTATTTTGGTTTTTGCTATAGTGCAAAAAACTAAAAATCTATTTTAGCTTTACAGGGTTTGCCTTCACTACGTTTTCAACCCAGTTCCTGAACATGGACGATAATTATCAAAGTACATATTTCTTTCTTATTAAGGCTTCATTCACACGTCTGTATGTGTTTTGTGGTCCGCAAAAAAAAAAACGGATGATGTTCTGTATGACATTCATGTTTCTGTTTTTTTTGCAGATCCATTGTAACAATGCCTATCCTTGTCAGCAAAACGGACAAGAATAGGACATGCTCTATCTTTTTTGCGGAACGGAAATATGGACATACGGAAACGGAATGCACACGGAGTACCTTCCTTTTGTTTTGCGGACCCATTGAAATTAATGGTTCCGCATATGGTCCACAAAAAAAACATAACGGACACAGAAACAAAATACGGTCATGTGAATGAAGCCTTAAGGGGCAGTGTGTGGGGGGGAGAGGATGCTTTTAGTTATATTACATTTTATTTCTACACATTTTAATTATTTTTATTTATTAGATTTCATCTCTTTTTTTTTTTTACATTTTACTATATTTTATCTTTACTATGGGGGCACAGGTTATCAGGAAACACATGATCTAATGTTACCAGTCATCTGTATACACAGGGATGGGGAGAAATCACCAATCGCATCATGTCTGCATGCCTCCAAGCTCCCTCTGCATTTCGAGTCCCTGTGATGTCATCAGTGATATCACACGGTTCCCTAGCAATTAACCAAATGTGGAAGCAGCGCTTTTACAGACAGACTGCTCGATACGAATGCTGTGCTGAGAAGTTTTCTGTGACAGGGAAGTGATTATTTCTGTTACTTGTCACAGTACAAAATCAGAGGGTGATTGGGAAAATATGAGTAATCTTGCCATACACTTGTACTTTCAGCCAGCCATAGCTGAAAATTTCCAAATAGAAAAACATACTGTGGCACACAGAAGTGACCATTTATACTGGTACAACCAAAGTCAGCAGGTTTGACAGACATTAATCTAATGTGTATGTCCACTCCAAATTGGTCCTACGTGTACTAGTTATGACAACAGATTAAATATTTGATTGTCTTTACCAAACAATTTGAAATAAAAATATTTCCTGGAGTGTCGAAATCTTACCTAGCAAGACATTTGTACATATAATGGGAGTAATTTACTAAAAAATGGAGTTTCACACACTTAGCACAGAGACACTGAAGAAAGATATGGGCAATTTATTATGAGGTGCACGGCTCTTAATACATTTTTTGCATTTGAGCTATCCATGTACTAGAATCTAAAATGTATGCCAGCTAGGAGCTAGCAGATAATTCAGATAAAATTTAAGTAGATAAGATTAAAGTAGAGATGAGAGAACCTTTTGAGATTTGTTTCAGGTTCACCAAATTTTTCAAAAAGTTTGGTCCGAAACCGAATTGATTCTACCCGATGCTCCAATTGCCCTGAAAATTGGTATGTAACACTAGCTAGACTCCTAGGACTAGATCTTTTTTTTTGTTTTTTAACTCCTACCTCTCTCCTCCATAGAGCTCTTTAATACAATGACAGCAATAGCAAATAATGTCAGAATGGCACTGACATACTTAGCTATGAGTAAACACGTTTCATCATGTTAACAGTGTTTAAAAACACACTGTGCCATCACACGTTATGCTTTTTCATATTACAGCGCTTCCAAAAATCGGTGTGTAAATGCACAGTGTTATGGGAGAAAATTATTATGGACCAAGCATCCAAAAATTCTGTCTTAAGGGGGTCAGAATGCCAGCATATATGACTCAAAGACATGCCAAGAGTCCCACCTCACCACCCCGGGTCAGAGTCCAGAAAAATTACATTGAGGCTTGGATGTGGAAGTGCGCCACATATGCGGACCAATGAGTCAAATTTCCCATATTGGAGTGGTACTCTTGACTGTGTATCCAAGTGTACCACCTCACCATCCTGGCCAGAGTCCAGAAAAATTACATTGAGGCAAGGGTGAGGAAGTGCGCTACATGTGGAGACCCACAAGTCAAATTTTTCATGCAGCAGTAGTACTATTGCTTACCTGGCTAAGAATCCCACCACGCTGCCTGGGCGACACCCCAGAAAAATTTAATTTAGACGAAGGCCTGGAAGTGTACCTAATCTGCAGACTGAAAAGTCAAATTTTCCATATAGGAGTTGTACTCTTGACTACGTAGCCAAGAGTCCCATCCTACTGCAAGAAATCACAAGCAACTTGGCCAGGTGGGAGTTCAGTTTGTATATAAACTAATTGCTGGTCAAGAATAGTTTTATCATGGCCACACATTCTGTTGAGGATGTCTCAATAAGGAGTGGAGGACAAGGAAACAGAGGAGTCTGAGTAGGAGAAGATGTAGCTAATGATGACAAGGACACTCTTGGATGCAGGCTGGCTGCCACAAAGAAGACCAGGGGAAGGAGGGAAGACTTGTTCTGATTGAGAATGCTGGCCAGTTGTATTTTCCAGTGATGCTGCCTCATGTGCTGCAATAGAGCCTGGTGCCTATGCTTGTGTTTAAATGATCATGCATATTTTAATGTTGCAGATCTTGCACATGGCTGTGGTTTTGTGCTGGCCTTGTGGAGAAAAACTGCCATACAGAAGTTGCTCGAATAGAGCTAGAGGAAGCCAAGGAAGCCAAGCTTGGCCTAGGTCTAAAACACCTGTCTGCACCTACACTATTAGCGGCATCACCAGTTCCCAAGCTGACCACCATAGTAGCAGATCCGGCCCTGACAGTTCTTTTGGAAGTTTTGGCCCTATATTGCTCTTAAAAAAAAAGGCTTCTCAAAGGATGTCACTGAAAAGGTCTCTGAGGCTGCCAGGAGGAGGAGCAGAACAAATGTTGTGACTTTTGGCTCTAAGAAATGGTGTCAGACTCAGAAATCAGCTGCACATCATCCTGCTGTGACTGATTGAAGGAATGAGCAATCTAATCCACAATCATATCCTCTTTCTCCCCAATGATAATGTTGCACCTTTCCAAAGCCAGGCAGAACTACTTGTTCTGGATATCTGGTGCTACTACTATCCACATTCTGGCTCTGGAAGAACAAAGCATGGATCTTTCATTTTGAACCCTTCCATATTCCAGACATTTTATTTTGAAACCTTATGTAAATTTACAATTTTTATACATAAAAAGTCACAGGTTTGGTACACAGTCACACAAATGATAAAACAGTTACAGCAAAACTGCAAGCGTGTTTTATGTAAATTGAAAACTGTGGAGCAATTAAATGTACTTCCCCTTCTACTAACACAGTGAATACTGCTATTGACAATTTAATTTGGGAATAATGCAGTATTGGTGCCGGGAAGATTTCTATCTACTGTTATTTTCATTTGCATAAATTACAAAAATAGAAAAATACAGTAGAAAAATACATTTTTTTGCCTTAGTAGGCAAAAATGCATTTGCCTACTAAAGAAGACTTCAAGGCTTTAATAGCAGACGTGAGGAGCACATGTAAATCCAAAATATCCTCTCTGCGTCAGATGTCTGCCCGCATTGACTCTATAGAAAAAGACCATGATGATACCCGTAGATATATTGCCCACTTACAGTCTATCATTACTAGTCATTCTCAGACTATTAGGGACAATTTCCGTCACCTGGAAGATTTAGATAACAGAAGGTGCAGGAATAATATCCGAGTCAGAGGCTTGCCTGAATCCAAAGCGGATGAAAATCTGCACGACTTATTGGGAGAACTTTTTAAAGCAATATTGGGCTCTCAACCGCCTCAAGTTATTAAGCTAGATCGAGATCATAGGGCATTGCACCCCAAAAATCCCTCCACACAACCCCGTGATGTGATTTGCTGTCTACATGATTTTCAGCTTAAAGAAACCATCATAGCCAAAGCTCACTCGATGCGATCCATTGATTTCCATGGTACTGCTGTACAACTCTATCAAGACCTATCTTGGTTGACACTCCAGAAAAGGAGGTCACTGCAACCTTTATTGATCTGTCTACGTGACAAGAAAATACCATATCAATGGAGATTCCCCTTTGTGTTAATAGTCTCTAAGAATGGCAAGACATCTGTCCTGCGAAACCATGCAGTTCTGCGTTCTGTTCTGCCTTGGACATTTCTGCTCCTCCCGTTGATGATTGGGAAGTTCCTGAACCACCACATGTTCCTGCTCCAATATGGCGTACTGTCCGACAGAAGAGACATCATTCCCCTCCTCAATATAAACTGTCTGGACCTGGATTTCCGGATGCGCCTCCATGAAAATACTCAACTGTGGGATGACCCCACTGACCGTCCCCTGTTCAGAGTTATAATACTGAGCGGCGTCTCAGCGTTTGAAGTGACTGTCTCGTCACTTTAGCTGTTTGGCATTTTATTTTCATCTTTTCTAAGAGCTCCACCTTTGAAGTCGCTGAGTCACACCCCTACAGGTGGGGTTCTTTTTTTGTCCTTTCTCATTCCCTTGTTTTCTTTGAAGATAGGAGAATGACACACGGTGACTTTAGGTTTGCTTGGTATATGCTATTGGCCCCTACCTGGGCACTCTTGCCTAATGATTGGAAAGTTCCATGGCTTTGTGTTGTATGTTCGCAGTGTGTTCCCTTTTGTGTTCTCCTCTTCCCCTTTTCACCTGCAGAAATCTTGGGTTCAATTCACTTACATTGGAAAACTCTGGTTGGCGTCCTTGGTCTTGGCTCTCCTGGAGGAACACTCCCTGCACTTCTAATAACAACTATGGTACTTTTTACATACCTATAGGAAGATTAAATGTATTTCATTGAACGTAAAGGGCCTCAACTTTATTGCTAAACGGAGATTAGCTCTCAATGAATGCCGCTTTCAGAAGGCGGATGTGGTTTTCCTCCAGGAGACCCATTTTGATCGGGGTGGCTCTTTTAAATTTGCAATTAGATCATTTATGTGAGTGTACTATGCCTTGGCAGACAAAAAAAAGCAGGAGTGGCTATTCTGCTATCTGCTGGTTGTCCATTACAGGTTGAATCTTGTGTTTCTGATGTAAATGGCAGATTTGTTATTCTCAAAACCACTCTAAATGACAACCCACTCTTACTCTGTAACAGTTACAGAGGATAACATGGATAAACTATTCTACCTCTAGGTCGTACACT
The DNA here is from genome assembly GCA_900303285.1 of Rhinella marina. Classification (NCBI taxonomy): domain Eukaryota; kingdom Metazoa; phylum Chordata; class Amphibia; order Anura; family Bufonidae; genus Rhinella; species Rhinella marina. The sequence goes on from ONZH01025586.1 coordinate 11,236, forward strand.
TTTTATTCTCACCCACACTGCACGCATACCTGTATTGATTATTTTTTTTGTAACATCCCTACCCTTCAAATGCATGGTGAAGCAGAGGTAGGTACTAACACATGGTTGGACCATGCTCCAATTTCTGTCTCTATTAAAACATCTGGGAGTTATACCAGGATGTGTCACTGGAGATTAAACGACACCTTTCTTTCCAGACCATTACTTAGACAAGAACTCCATAACACTCTCTCCGAGTATTTCTCTCTTAACCAGTCCTCGGTTTCCTATACCGCTACACTATGGGAGGCGCATAAAGCTGTCTTTAGAGGAAATTGTATTGCCTTAGGTTCCCAATTGGAGACGCACTGTTCATGTCATAAATACAATGTCACAATACAAGGAGAACTATAGATCTGATAGATGTTATTAATAAGCATAACCATCAGACTTCGTTGTTAAGCCTTGAGGCAGAAAAAGCGTTTGATCGTTTGAGTTGGTCTTTTATGTTCTCCTCCTTGGGCGCCTTTGGCATTTCAGGTCCTTTTTCACTGCACTCCGTACACTTTATACCCAGCCAAAGGCCACTATTAAAATGCTTCATGCTCAATCTAATACATTTCCCATTCATAATGGTACACGTCAGGGAAGTCCGCTTTCCCCCATTCTCTTTGTGCTCTGCATTGAACCCCTTGCTGCAGCTATTAGGTCTCACCCTGACATACATGGAGTGAAAGTCAATCAAGTGGAATTTAAAGTCTCTTTATTTGCAGATGACATTTTTCTCACCTTGACAGACCTACATGTTACTCTTCCAAACCTCTTTCATCTACTAGATGCCTATGGTAAGCAGTCAGGATATAAAATAAACACCACAAAAAAACAGAGGCTTTGCCACTTAACCTCTTCCCTGACAGATTAGCCTTACTTCAGGCTTTCACTTCAGATGGAGTGTTAAGACCTTACACTATTTGAGAGTACAATTGACCCCAACATACACTTCTTTGTACGCCCAGAACTTTCCGACACTCTTCCAAGATCTTAGAGCTCTTCTAAATATGTGGATGTCTTTACCTATATCCCTTTTTGGCTGAATAGCAAAAGTTAAAATGTCTATTTTGCATAAACTACTATATTTGTTTGAAACCCTTCCGGTTCCTGTACTGGAAAGGATTTGCGAGCCCTTCAATCTGCTATATTAAGGTATATATGGAAAGGGAAATGGCATAGAATAGCATGTAGTACTCTTACTGCTCTTAAAACACGGGGGGATTGACGGTCCCGGATATTACTAGATATTATTTGGCCACGCACCTTAGGCGACTCCCAGCGTGGTCCACCCAGTATGTGTATTCCAGATGGATGCAGATGTCCTTTACATATGACATCTGGCGGAAGTGTAGACAGCGATTTTCCTTAGCTTTTGAAAAGTCTTCTATGACTTCCTTTTTGTTTACTCCTTTGTTTCTGAAGGGTATGCCTGCTTCTTTTTTAGACTTTGGTTCTCTAACAAGCTATTTCGTAATATATGTAACGATCGGAGGCTCCGGCATTAAAGGTACAGCGGCCCGATCACGTGTCCATAGAATCACGTGGGACGCCGGGAGAGCGGGGTCCGGAAGAGTGTAGCAAGTATCCTAGAGAGAGCGGTAAAGTCTCGTGGATGTGTGAGATGCCGACCACTCAAGGGAATTGACCCGCGTCCCGATAAGTAATGCGGAGCAACATGTTGTGAGTATTGGTACCATATACTACAAAGGAGGACACCTTCGTGGGACGCCACGACAGGTGTGGACTAATATATACTTGACGCAGGTATATTTACAATAACTTTATATTAGGAATATCTATTGGAGAATACTACTGGCTTGACCACAGATATATAATCGCCATTATCCATATGAACATACAAGTCTAGCATTTGGCTAATATGCACTGCCATATATCTTTATATATAAGCTAAGGATTCTACGATTATGCACTTCAGGGCTATTATGTATTTTATAGCTATATAGGATTTTATGGATTATGTTTTATATGTGAATAAATTTTTATTTTTATCATATACTATATAGACTGTGTTGAATTCTACTAATTCCAGATAGGAGTGCCCAATTACATTGTTTTGGATTTACTGCTTTTATAAGATCGACTAGGCCGGTCTCTAGTATTGGAGCACCAAACCATACTGATCTTGGAGTGAGCACCAACCATCGTTACATATATTGTTATTCTTTTTTGCCTAATTAGTTGGTTGCACCTCTGAGTAATCAAGGATGGATATCTGGAAACATGTGGAAACACAGAGACAAAAATTGGAAGGTTTTAGTTTTAATATTTGTGGAAGCAATCCCAATGAAGGAAATAAATCACTTATGGAATTATTTAGGAGATTGGAAGTATTATTGTTGAAGGAATTGAAACAGAGGTGGGAAATCAAGTCACTACAGCTTTATATAGAATCCAATAGAATACCAAAAGGGCTCCAGATAGGTAAAATCCCTGCCCAAGATTTATACAGTGAAAATTTTGAAAAGGAGTGGAGGGATCTCCTACATGAACAATCTATGGCTTTAATGCAATTGATAATTAAAAGAAGGAATCAGATATTAGAAAAATTGGTAGAAGAGATTAATGAGTATAAAGAAAAAATAGACAAAATACCATATAGTGAGGAACATAAACAATGGCACACTATTATTTGTAAAAGTCTGGATAAGACAGAATTAGAAATTATAGAAAAGAAGACATACAAATTTAAGAATGGAATTAAAGGCAGAGATACTGAGTCAAACACTGTCATAGAGGACACAAACACATATAATATACACTAGAAAATAAAACTCAGAGCACTCCAACACAAGAAATGGATAGACAGGAATTAACTAGATATAATGTGACCACAGTGAATAGGTATGATGTACTTACAGAAGGACATTTTTTAGATGGGACCCCACCTCACCACAGACCCAGGATGAGAACGACACATCAAGGGTCACAACGAACACATCACAGACAACTAACACCAGAGACACCAAGATACGATCTCAGACACAGGACACACAAACCCAATCACGAACAGAGGAACACAATGCACAAGAACAAGGGAATGGGTCACGATCTACAACAGGATCAACACAGATACACTTACGATCAGAGACCATTACACAGGAGGGACACAACGGAAGGAGGAAGAAGACAAGGAGAGGGAGAAAAAAGACACAACAACTACAAGAGGTAAAAGACAATGATTTGATGGACAACATAATAAATTTGAGTAAAATCACTTTGACTGATGCACATAAGACACTGTTAAATAAGGGATTAAAGTTCGCTCCCACAGTTAAATTGAATAAATTTGAAACCTTCATAGGTATAGAAAAGTATATTAGGAAGCTCTGCCTAAAAAATACATTGTCTAAAAAATCCAATAACAAGAGAGGAAGACGTAAATCACAGTAGTTATAAACATACACAATTACGAATGAAGACTAGGATGTATCCGAAACAGGAAATAGGACAAGAAATAGCCACTTTTAAGAAAAATGTAGAGAGAGATTTGAGACGTTTGAGAGAAAATAGAAAAATGACACAAAATGTTACCAAACAAGAAATATTAGCCATTAAACAATTACAAAAAGAAGAACAAATAACAATAAGACCGGCTGATAAGGGGGGGGGGGCAGTGGTCCTATTGGACACTGATAAATACAAGCAAGAATGCTATAAACAGCTCTCAGATAATTCCACATATGAAAATTTTAAAAATAACCCTACAGAAGAATATACAGGAAAGCTTATGGAATATTGTAGGAAAGGCCTAGATATGGAGATATTGAAACAGAGAGAATACAACTATATAATGGGGACACAAAGGAGGTTACCTATATTTTATTGCATCCCCAAAGTCCACAAGAATCCTTTAGACCCTCCGGGCCAGCCTATAATTTCCGGGATCAATTCATTGACATCTAATTTATCTGAGTACATTGATCATCTATTGCAACCCGTAGTAAAGAAGATATCTTCATATACCAAGGACACTACACAAATAATTCAAATCGAAGAGAATTTAAAGTACAATCATGAATGGATTTTGGGGACTCTAGATGTGACATCCCTCTATACGATTATTGAACATACACAGGGACTGGATGCACCAAAAAGACAACTGCAGATGAGTGACATGTATGGAGATCCCCAGATTGATTTTTTGATAGAAGGGGTGGACTTTATTTTAAACCATAACTTTTTTTGTTTGACTCCGCCTTTTTTCGCCAGAAGAGGGTACTGCCATGGGCACCAGGTTCGCCCCCAGCTACGCTAACCTGTTCATGGCCCAATGGGAGCGTGGACATGTTGAACCTTTTGCTGGGGGGGAACCTGGTGCTCTGGCAGAGATATATAGATGATGTTCTGTTTATTTGGAGAGGTACAAAATCGGATCTAGATATTTTTTTGCAGGATATAAACATTAATGATAATAACCTCAAATTTACATATAACATCAGTCAAGAAAAGGTAGATTTTTTAGATTTATCTATTCGAGTTCATGGCGATCAACTATTATTTAAATCCTATAATAAGGATGTAAGTAAAAATAGCTTCATCTTACATTCGAGTTGCCATCTACCCAATTGGTTACTGAATGTTCCGGTGGGACAATTCAGACGCTTAAAAAGAAATTGTACTAGATCAGAAGATTATCAGATTGAAGCGGAAAAAATGGAGAAGATGTTTTAGCTAAAGATTACCCAGTACGCAATATAAAAGAGGCAAAAGAAAAAGTGGAGATAATGGATAGACAAACATTCTTTGTAAATAAAGACAAAAAGGAAAAGGAAAAACAAAATGAAGATATCATAAGACTGATTTTACCTTTCAGTGCAGAATATAAAAGGGTAGAAATGATTATAAAAAGACACTGGCACTTTTTACAACAGGACAAAGTGATAGGCTCTTATATCCCCATGAGGCCCTCCATTACGTATACTAGGGCAGCTAATTTGTCATTGAAAATAGCTCCTACAGTAAAAAATAAAAATAAGAAAAAGGCCACAATTCAGAGTTGGTGTGACCTTCAGGGTTTTTTTCGTTGCGGAAAATGCATATGCTGTAGGAATACTTCATTTCCAAAGAGAACACTTGAGGTAGCTTCAACAAGTTCCACATACAAACATAAGATAAAAGACTTTCTAACATGCGGCACTATGAATGTGATCTATATAATTGAATGTAGTTGCAGAAAGCAATATGTAGGCCGCACCAAAAGAATGTTAAAAACCAGAATTGCGGAACATTTGACTAATATTAAAAACAAATATGAAAAACATTCATTATCCAGACACTTTAGAGATGTACACAGAAGTAATCCAGATGATTTAAGCCCTAGAAAAAATGGAGCCACATTGGCGAGGAGGTGACCACATTGGGAGGATGTCCAGGCAGGAGACGAAAAGAATTTTTGAGTTTAATAGTATGATCCCAGGGGGGCTTAATTCAGAATTCGAGCTGTTTGGTTTTCTAGGCTGAAAAGTATGTAGTTTAATACAAACAATAAATTGGATCATTGTTTGGGGGGGGCCTTCCCCTGATAGGATATCGGAGACATGGAATATTATACATGCTCTGATCTCCTCTCGGGTGCAGGACCCCCCCTTTTTGACCATATTCGGGACACATAGAAGATGTCAGATACAGAAGATGTTATATTTGAAGTTACGGTTAAAAATCTCCTGGTTTAATAATCTCCTGTACTGAAAATCTCCTATACTATGTATTGACTTCCATTTATTTGGTCCCTTCTTGATGTTGGCTGTAGAGGCACTAATTAATGGGAGTCTAATATAGCCAGAATAATATATATTATTTAAATGTATATGGTGAGATACGATAGAATGATGGCTTAGATATGAAAAATTAAACATCAGTATGAATCTAATGGTGAAAAAGCAAGTTAGGAACAAAAAACGCATATATGGTAGAAAAACCGCATCAAAACCGCATTGGTAACGCATTGTGATGTATTTAGACCCGATTGGAGGAAGTACATCGGGAGGTAACATGGATATTGAAGAAGTGATAATAAGGACTTTAGGACACGAATAAGTCTTTTTAAAGCAAAGCGTAAATTAAACATGGACCATGCTTTGAGGTCCCAATCCAGGATTTTGAAGTAACATAGAGGAGGCACTATAAAAGGAGGCAATGGGATAGCCAAATTTACTAGCCACTGAGGAAGAAACAAGTCGTTTCGAAACGCGTCTGGCATTGACATACTGGCAAAATCCCATCTGATTACCATTTGATTTCAGAACAAGGATCCTTGATTACCTGAATTACCTGTGTTACACAGTGAAGATCTCGATCGGAGGCTCCGGCATTAAAGGTACAGCGGCCCGATCACGTGTCCATAGAATCACGTGGGACGCTGGGAGAGTGGGGTCCGGAAGAGTGGAGCAAGTATCCTAGAGAGAGCGGTAAAGTTTTGTGGATGTGTGAGACGCCGACCACTCAAAGGAATTGACCCGCGTCCCGATAAGTAATGCGGAGCAACATGTTGTGAGTATTGGTACCATATACTACAAAGGAGGACACCTTCGTGGGACGCCACGACAGGTGTGGACTAATATATACTTGACGCAGGTATATTTACAATAACTTTATATTAGGAATATCTATTGGAGAATACTACTGGCTTGACCACAGATATATCATCGCCATTATCCATATGAACATACAAGTCTAGCATTTCGCTAATATGCACTGCCATATATCTTTATATATAAGCTAAGGATTCTACGATTATGCACTTCAGGGCTATTATGTATTTTATAGCTATATAGGATTTTATGGATTATGTTTTATATGTGAATAAATTTTTATTTTTATCATATACTATATAGAATGTGTTGAATTCTACTAATTCCAGATAGGAGTGCTCAATTACATTGTTTTGTATTTCGTAATATATGTGTTAAGATGACACTATCACATGTGCTTCGATGATTACTGTTCTTAAATAGCACATTGTTGTTTTCTCTGTACAAAAAAATGACAACCCTACTGTATTGTGTTTTGCAAATAATAATTTAATAAAAAGACAAACAAAAAAAAAGAAAATAATGAATGAGATGGGCCTGCCAGCCCAATCCCCTTCCCCACCCAAGCCATGTACCCTTTTTTATAACTGCCGTAAGCGGGGAAGAAATCACAGATTCTGCCACAACATGGCATGCGACCGAATCTGCACCAGATATACGTCAGCATCTATCTGTTCGTAAAATACCCCCATAGTTCGGTCTCAGACGGCCTTAATTGAGCTAAATGATGTTGGTACTCAAGATGTTATACATGGATACTCTGTGGTTCTACCATATGCTTGTATAATACTGCCAGAAGTCCTGCCACTAAAAGCATTGGGGGTTCATCTCTCACTGGTGTATTATTTTAAATCCATCCACTGGTCTAAAATTGATTTCACCCTAGCATAAACCATGTGTATATCTGCCCCCATATGAAATCCACAAATCCAGGGCAATTTTAGTGGTCTACCTCAGAAGAGCTTCAACCATAGATAAAGTAAAACACTTATGTAGACTCCTTAAAATATGATTATGCTGAATGGTTAAAATTGATAAAATCTAAAGAAGTTTAATTAATCTGACTATAACTGCCCATTTCCCGGGAATAATGTGCATTGTATTCTATCTGTTTTAGTGTGAAGTCATTTCTGTTAGATTGTATACCTATTATGCTCTATAAACTCTGTATAAATTGAAATAAATATGTTTTCCTCTTAAAATTTTTCTTGGATGTCATATAGTGGTTCACTTGACTAATATCTTTGGTTTACAAGTGAACTTAATATGAACAAACCTATTTTGCTAACTGTCAAAAGAACTATATTAACATTACACCGAATTCATCAAACATTCATGCCTCGATAGAGATCTGAAGGAGGAATAATTCCAGCCTTTCCTAGAAAACTATTAATCAGTCATTTTACAGTGTCAAAAATGAGAGCAAATGAAAGCGCTGGGCAGGTGTATCCAATTTCTGTAATAGCCATTGTTTCTCTGTTGATAAGTAAGAGGTTAGAGAAGAAAATTATTCCATACTTCCTTTAAAAGTAATAACTCAAATAAATTAATACGTATATAACATTTCTCAACTGTCACTGCAGATGAGGCATACTGTTTTGTGTATTCTATTTCAGATTAGCCATTGCATGCGTTGCATTATAGCAAAAGCATTTTAAAGCAGTAACACCATTAGTATAGTAGTGAAATTTTCAAAAAGGGTGCTAGGTCTTCATCAGGAAATTATAGACCAGTAAGCTTAACATCCATAGTGGGAAAAATGTTTGAGGGCCTTCTACGGGACTACATACAGAATTATGTAACTGTCAAAAATATAATAAATGATAGCCAACATGGTTTTACTACGAACAGAAGCTGTCAAACTAACCTGATTTGTTTTTATGAGGAGGTGAGTAGAAGCCTGGACAGTGGAAAGGCTGTCGACATTGTGTTTTTGGACTTTGCAAAGGCGTTTGATACTGTCCCTAATGGACGACTACTGGGTAAATTTAGGTCTATTGGTTTAGAAAATATAATTTGTAATTGGATTAAAAATTGGTTTCATGATCGTATCCAAAGAGATGTGGTCAATGGTTACAACTCTGAATGGTCCCCGGTTATAAGTGGTGTACCCCAAGGTCCTGTGCTGGGTCCGCTATTATTTAACTTATTAAATAATGACATAGAGGAAGGGATTAATAGTGCTGTTTCTATTTTTGCAGATGACACCAAACTTTGTAATACAGTCCAGTCTATGGAAGATGTTAATATGTTATAAGCTGACTTGGACAAACTTACTGTTTGGGCCTCCACTTGGCAAATGAGGTTCAATATAGATAAATGTAAAGTTATGCACTTGGGGGCGAATAATCTGCATGAAGCATATGTCTTAGGGTGAGTAAAACTGGGAGAGTCACTTGTTGAGAAGGATCTGGGTGTATTAGTAGATCATAGACTAAATAACAACATGCAATGCCGGTAAGCTGCCTCTAAGGCCAACAGAATTTTGTCTTGTATTAAAAGAGGTATAGACTTGCGGGACAAGGATATAATATTACCACTAGAGATGAGCGAGCATGCTCGTCCGAGCTTGGTGCTCGTTCGAGTATTACGGTACTCATAAGTGCATGCTGCTCGGACGAGTATCTCGCCATGCTCGAGGAAATGGCATCTCCCGCATTTTGAATTTTTGGCGCCTATAAACTCAGCCAATCACAAGCCAGGAGACTTTGCGGTACACCCAGCATCACGTGGGGCCCTTACATGTCGATAGCAGGGGTTGGCTGGCCTGATCAGGTGACCCTGGAATATACTAGTGACTGCCTGCGGTGCTCGGCTCAGATGCTGTCTGGATGTCGTTAGGGACAGAGCTGCTGCGTTTCAGGGAGAGTGTCAGGGCCTGGATTTAGTTCTCTGTTAGGCAGGAGTGATCTGAAAAGAACCCAACAGCCCTTCTAAGGGCTACAAGACATTTTTTTTTGTCTCCTGGCTGGCACTAGTAGTGCAGCTATCGCCATATATAACACTTTTTTTTATTATTGTTTTAACTCAGTGATACAAATCCATTTCATACAGCTGTGTGGAACCATTCTGTGTGTCACAGTTCAACTGTCCAGTCACCACAATCCGTATTTTCTGTCCAGGTGACACATTCTGTACGTCACTTAATTAAAAAAGGTCTTTTGCTGTCACTGATACAGCTACATTACAAAAATCTCTGTGCGACATTTGTCTGGGTTGCACTTAAGCAGACCAAGTCTGCCTAATCTAATAGTTTCAGTGTAATTGCTCCATACTGCACACTACGTAATAACATACGTAATTTTGCTCTAACTTATCCACCTATATACAAACCACAATCCGTATTTTCTGTCCAGGCGACACATTCTGTATGTCACTTAATTAAAAAAGGTCTTTTGCTCTCACTGATACAGCTACATTACAAAAATCTCTGTGCGACATTTGTCTGGGTTGCACTTAAGCAGACCAAGTCTGCCTAATCTAATAGTTTCAGTGTAATTGCTCCATACTGCACACTACGTAATAACATACGTAATTTTGCTCTAACTTATCCACCTATATACAAACCACAATCCGTATTTTCTGTCCAGGTGACACATTCTGTATGTCACTTAATTAAAAAAGGTCTTTTGCTCTCACTGATACAGCTGCATTACAAAAATCTCTGTGTGACATTTGTCTGGGTTGCAGTCAAAATAGCCACAGTCAGCAGGGGCTGAGTTTGCTCTCTGATAGTTTCTGCACGTCATGTTAAAAAAAAAAATACAAAAAATAAAATAAAATAAAAAAAATAAAAAAATAGTTTTTTTGTTGTTTTATCTCAGTGATACAAATTCATTTCATACAGCTGTGTGGAACCATTCTGTGTGTCACAGTTCAGCTGTCCAGTCACCACAATCCGTATTTTCTGTCCAGGTGACACATTCTGTACGTCACGTAATTAAAATTGGTCTTTTGCTCTCACTGATATAACTACATTACAAAAATCTCTGTGCGACATTTGTCTGGGTTGCACTTAAGCAGACCAAGTCTGCCTAATCTAATAGTTTCAGTGTAATTGCTCCATACTGAACGGTACGTAATAACATACGTAATTTTGCTCTAACTTATCCACCTATATACAAACCACAATCCGTATTTTCTGTCCAGGTGACACATTCTGTATGTCACTTAATTAAAAAAGGTCTTTTGCTCTCACTGATACAGCTGCATTACAAAAATCTCTGTGTGACATTTGTCTGGGTTGCAGTCAAAATAGCCACAGTCAGCAGGGGCTGAGTTTGCTCTCTGATAGTTTCTGCACGTCATGTTAAAAAAAAAAAAATACAAAAAATAAAATAAAATAAAAAAAATAAAAAAATAGTTTTTTTGTTGTTTTATCTCAGTGATACAAATCCATTTCATACAGCTGTGTGGAACCATTCTGTGTGTCACAGTTCAGCTGTCCAGTCACCACAATCCGTATTTTCTGTCCAGGTGACACATTCTGTACGTCACGTAATTAAAAATGGTCTTTTGCTCTCACTGATATAACTACATTACAAAAATCTCTGTGCGACATTTGTCTGGGTTGCACTTAAGCAGACCAAGTCTGCCTAATCTAATAGTTTCAGTGTAATTGCTCCATACTGCACGGTACGTAATAACATACGTAATTTTGCTCTAACTTATCCACCTATATATTTTCTTGTTCAGATTGAACAAGTTTGTGGGTTTCAGTACAGCAGGCCCATTTATTTATTTTTTTATATAATACACTTATATACAGAAAATGTTGAACCCCAGGGCTAAGGCTCGAGGACGAGGGCGTGGGCATTCAATTACTGCAGGGGGCAGAGGCCGTGGTCCTGGGCAGGGTGAGACAGTACCTGCTGATGAGGGAGCAGGGGAACGCCGCAGAGCTACATTCCCTAGCTTCATGTCTCAACTTACAGGGACTGTTGAAACCACAACAGTGCGAACAGGTGATGTCGTGGATTGCAGACAATGCTTCAAGTAATTTGTCCACCAGTCTTCCACGCAGTCAACCCATGTTACCCAAGCACTCCTCTGGCTCCTTCACCTCAACCCCCTTCCCCCCAGTCTGCCACCTCCCAGGAAAATTTGGAATGCGATCCGGCATACTCTGAGGAACTGTTTTCTGGACCCTTTCCAGAGTCACAAACCACTTCTCAGGTTGCTGCTGACCTCTTTCCCGATGCCCAAGTTTTCCAACTGTCGCAGTCTGTGGGTGATCATGATGATGACAATGTTGACTTAGTGGAAGAAGTGTGTAAAGAGGTGTCGGACGATGAGGAGACACGGTTGTCAGACAGTGGTGAAGTTGTTGTCAGGGCAGGAAGTCCGAGGGGGGAGCAGACTGAGGATTCGGATGATGATGAAGTGACTGACCCAAGATGGGTTGATAAGCCGAGTGAAGACAGTGCTTCTGAGGCAGAGGCGAGTGCTGCACCAGAACAGGTTGGAAGAGGCAGTGGTGTGGCCAGAGGGAGAAGTAGGGCCAGAGCTGGTGCATCAACAGCAACTGTTTCACGTAGTGAAGCTCCCGTAGCGAGGCCTAGATGTATGCAAGTCTGGAGGTTCTTTAAAGAAAGTGAGGATGACCGACGTACTGTGGTGTGCAACCTGTGCCACACCAGGATCAGCAGGGGTTGCCACAACTACTAGCCTAACCACCACCAGCATGCG
>ONZH01025587.1:0-22833 GCA_900303285.1 Rhinella marina
TTGACCATTTTTATTAAAAAAATAAAAAAAAGCTGGTCCGACGTAGTCCACCGAATCCGACGTAGTCCTCTGCATTCACAACCCTGAAAAATAGAAAACAAACACACAAACACAGACCACTTACCTCTTCCTGCACTGGGATAATACACACAGCGATGTCTCTGTACAGGGATAATAAACACAGTGATGTCACTGTACAGATAATAAACACAGTGATGTCACTGTACAGGGATAATAAACACAGTAAACACAGTGATGTCACAGGGATAATAAACACATGTCACAGTACAGATGTGATGTCACAGTACAGAGATAATAAACACAGTGATGTCACAGTAACAGGGATAATAAACACAGTGATGTCACAGTACAGAGATAATAAACACAGTGATGTCACAGTACACCTGTGCAAACAAGGCCTGGGGGACCAAGATAAGGCTAGGGGCTACACTGAAAAGGGCCAGTGGCACACAGATAAGGGGTAAGGGGCAGGGTCACAAGCAAGGTCCTGGGGGGAAGGGGGGGGTGAGGGGCGCACAGATAAGGCCAGGGTGGCATTAATAGGTTCTTCTTTATTTTGGGCGAGGTATCGTATCAGTATCGAGTATCGTGATACTTTTGTACGTATCGGTATCGAACTCAAAATTCTGGTATCGTGACAACCCTAGTGGCAACAAGCTGCTACTATATAGGTGGCAGCGGCCCAAATAAGTAGCCCTAGCCACCTTTGAAGTGCCAAGCTAGTTATGAAAAAGTGAGGGGGCCCACATTAAAAAAATAAAGCATGAGGTGGGTGTCCCTCTTTTTCTAACTAGCTACGTGAAAATCCCACCAGCAGCCTGGTACTGTCATAATGGTAACAGCTGTTTATTTTGGCTAGTGCAAACCTATATAATACTATTCCGTTTCTGTCAACCCCAGTTTTGCAAAAGAAGTTATCCAACAGCACGGTGCGAATAGCTGAAATAGAGACAAAGGATGCACGCTGTTCTGCCACCTATCCCAATGGCCAATAATCAATCCATAAAAAGATGTCCAGCATGGTGGTGCAATGGTGAACTTATATTCAACTCATATACATGCATGTATTTGGTGCATAAAAGTTCAACACCAGTAAGAGTAGTTACACCGGCACTGCTTAAACACTGAGCCGAACCTGGCAGGAGGTGGGTAGGGTCACTTGATGTGGCTTTTAAATGCGTCTCCAACAAGCGGTGCTCGCTGCAAGTGGTCCATAATGCAAACACGAGCCCAGATAAGGAAAGTCCAGTGGCACTTACCATCTTTGGAGTTAAAAGTCCTTTTATTTATCACAGCAGGACAACGTGGTACAGAAATGGCTGGCTGGTGTTACATGAGGCTACGGACAGTTGCGCGGACGAATCAACGGTCCCTTAGCCTCGTGTAACGCCAGACAGCCATTTCTGTACCACGTTGTCCTGCTGTGATAAATAAAGGACTTTTAACTCCAAAGATGGTAAGTGCCACTGGACTTTCCTTATCTGGGCTCTCCTCATCCCCCTCCCATCTCTGCTGGGCTCTCCTCATCCCCCTCCCATCTCTGCTGGGCTCTCCTCATCCCCCTCCCATCTCTGCTGGGCTCTCCTCATCCCCCTCCCATCCTGCTGGCTCTCCTCATCCCCTCCCATCCTGCTGGGCTCCCTCCTCATCCCCCTCCCATCATGCTGGGCTCCCTCCTCATCCCCCTCCCATCTCTGCTGGGCTCCCTCCTCATCCCCCTCCCATCTCTGCTGGGCTCCCTCCTCATCCCCCTCCCATCTCTGCTGGGCTCCCTCCTCATCCCCTCCCATCTCTGCTGGGCTCCCTCCTCATCCCCCTCCCATCTCTGCTGGGCTCCCTCCTCATCCCCCTCCCATCTCTGCTGGCTCCCTCCTCATCCCCCTCCCATCTCTGCTGGGCTCCCTCCTCATCCCCCTCCCATCTCTGCTGGGCTCCCTCCTCATCCCCCTCCCATCTCTGCTGGGCTCCCTCCTCATCCCCCTCCCATCTCTGCTGGGCTCCCTCCTCATCCCCCTCCCATCTCTGCTGGGCTCCCTCCTCATCCCCCTCCCATCTCTGCTGGGCTCCCTCCTCATCCCCCTCCCATCTCTGCTGGGCTCCCTCCTCATCCCCCTCCCATCTCTGCTGGGCTCCCTCCTCATCCCCCTCCCATCTCTGCTGGGCTCCCTCCTCATCCCCTCCCATCTCTGCTGGGCTCCCTCCTCCATCCCCCTCCCATCTCTGCTGGGCTCCCTCCTCATCGCCCCTCCCATCTCTGCTGGGCTCCCTCCTCATCCCCCTCCCATCTCTGCTGGGCTCCCTCCTCATCCCCTCCCATCTCTGCTGGGCTCCCTCCTCATCCCCTCCCATCTCTGCTGGGCTCCCTCCTCATCCCCCTCCATCTCTCTGGGCTCCCTCCTCATCCCCCTCCCATCTCTGCTGGGCTCCCTCCTCATCCCCCTCCCATCTCTGCTGGGCTCCCTCCAGCTGCATCCTAACTAATTTGCTTACTCCCAGTGGAGATGGAGGGGGAAGAGGTACCAGCAGATAGAAGCCTCCTTAATATTTTATTGTTTTTGGCTCTGATCCCAGAGAAAATCTGTAATATCTCTAGGTTTCTTGGGCAAATCTTGTTAGGATGAGAAGCTACGAACTTAGTGTGACCTGACCTATCATCTCGGGTGTTGGGAGGTAAAACCCCATAACAGGTCTGCTTTAATTCCTCAGGCTCATTTTCAACATTTAAAGGTTTATTTAACTTTTTGTAGGTGTTCACAGGGTTGTGTTGTCATGGCCGTCTATTTATGCCAAGATTGTCCTACTACCGCTCACTTCCTCAGCCACATTCACTTTACACAGCAATGATAAGGGTGCTTTCTGACACTGGGTCTCCCCACTGGACATTTTAGCTCCCCACTTGCATAAACCTTACAATGCAAGTGAATAGAGGGGGGGGGGGGAGGGGGTCTGTGGCGGGTCTGGTCTTGGAAACCTTTAGTTCAGACCTACATTGATTGTGTGGAAGCCGCCTAATCTAGTTTGCGGAACTAAAGATCAAGTGTTCATGCTTGCAACCACCTGTCAGAATGACATCTTGCAACACATTTGTCCTGTGTGACTATACACCAACTGTTTATGTTTCACACAAATGTATGTAACATTGCCCATAGAAACTAAATGAGCCTTTCACTCACTGTATTAATAAACTTTTTGCAGGACTTATCATGGCTGAAGTCCCAAGTAAAAGCTTTGACTTGCTGTCTGAAGATGTGATGGAGAGCACACCAGATATGGTATATCATTTGTACATTTGTGTGTGTGTGTGTATATATATTTTAAAAATTTCCCTCTGTTTTTACCTCATGAATAATGATGTACTTTGTATTTCATCTGCAGGGTGTTTTTTACTTGTGCTCTTCCACGTAATTTAGAAAGTTTTTTTTTTTTCTTTTTTATGCCTTTGCCCTTTGGTAATTGGTAAATTGTAAGCAGTCTCATTTGTCTAGCTGGGGTCCCCTGTTGTCATGTAAATTGCCGTCAGTCATTCATAATTTTTTTTTTTGTGTGTCCGTAATTTATTTTATGCAACTCTCTGATTTAGGCTTCATGCATACATCTATTTGTTACCTGTTCCATTTTGACGAGCCATGAAAATAGATCTGTTTATCCTTGGCTCTGTCAAAATGTACAGACAACCTCCTGTGTATATACAGAAGGCTGCCATGACCAGTTTTTTGCCATATGAAAAAGGCCTGAAAAAAAATCAGATGTGTGCATGAGGCCTTACAAGGAGGCTTTCATAAAGTAATTTAAGAGGGGCTGATAATTGACCTTCCTTGTGCGTCTATCAACAATGCTCTCTATAGGTGAAACGATTGCTCAGTGATCCTTCCCACCTGAGCGCTTAGTTTGCGCTCGGTGTGCGTTCCTTGGTCAGACTGCTTTAGCATTGAATTGCTAATTGCAACCTGCGGTGATTGACAGGCGCGCCCCCCGCGGCTGCCAATCATCGCGCAATAATCCCGGCAGCCTCGTGCGGTGATTGGCAGACGCGGGGGGCGCGCCTGTCAATCACCGCAGGTTGCAATTAGCAATTCAATTGCTCAGTGACCTGTTATGTGGTTTTGACCCCACAAGCATTATACATGGGCTGATAGGGCAGGTTGCCCTGAGTACATAAATTTTTTTTCGTTTTTAAAATCCGTCCAGCCATGCCTGAGAAATCCTCTGGTAAAGTTTAACAAAATCCAGCCAAGTTGCCCAGGGGCGGAGCCTCTTTTCCCTGAGCCCTGAGAGCTTGAGAAATTTGCATATTCATGAGCAGCTTCCCTTGCCAAGAGAAAATGAGCATCTTTCTCTCGGCAAGGGAAGCTGCTCATGAATATGCGTATTTCTCAAGCTCTCAGGGCCGTGCTGCAGCGGCTCCTGGGCACCTTGGCTGGATTTTGCTGAACTTTACCAGGGGGTTTCTCAGGCATGGCTGGACGGATTTTAAAAGGAAAACTGGTATGTACTCAGGGTAACCTGCCCTATCAGCCCATGTATAATGCTTTTAGTGTCAAGACCCCATAACAGGTCCTCTAATTACTCAAAGTTAGGCATATTTTACCTTATTATTATTATTATTATTATTATTATATATATTTTTTTTTTTTCTGCAATAGATTTGTTCTGTGTATATTGCCTAATTTATTTATTTATTTTTATAGACCTTGACGTCCTCTCAGGAAAGTCAGCTGAAAACCTTTCCCTCATTTCAGAACGCCATGCAATCAATTGCCGAGTTTGAGGAATGCACAGCATCAAATTTTATTGTGTTAGAGAAACAAAAAAATTTTATTCTAAAAAGATCACTGTGACCCTGTACTGCCTCTGCCACCTTTTTGAGCCAAAGGAAAGCATGATTGAATGTTCAACATGTAAACAGTGGTATCATTTTAAATGTGTTGGCTTATCAAAAGAGGATGAACGGGTCACCACCCAAAAAAATTTTTACTGCTCCATTTGCGTAAAAGTATGAAACTTAACATTCTGGGTTCTAAGTTCATTTCATATATGTGAATCGTTAATGTTAGTGTACAGGTCCAGTTACTGTTTACTGATAATATTGTATATTTTATAATGTTATTTGTACCTTTGCATTAATAAATTGTAAATTTATGTTTTACAATGTTTGCAATATTAAGTTCATTTTTAATTCTTCATACTGTATTAGATATCATCCCCTTGGCGACATATGACGTACATGTACGTTATGGTCATCTGGAACTTAGAGCAACATGACATACAGATCATGTCATATAGCACTAAGGGGATGTGAAGACCGCTGACAAACTGAGTGCGCTTCATTGGGTGGGGGGTTTCAATCTTCTTGCCATTTGTGACCACACCAGCCAAAACTATGTACCTTTAAGATAAAAAAAAAACCAGACCTCCAAGGAGCACATACATAGGATTAGACAGACCTCCAAGGAGCACATACATAGGATTAGACAGACCTCCAAGGAGCACATACATAGGTTTAGACAGACCTCCAAGGAGCACATACATAGGATTAGACAGACCTCCAAGGAGCACATACATAGGATTAGACAGACCTCCAAGGAGCACATACATAGGATTAGACAGACCTCCAAGGAGCACATACATAGGATTAGACAGACCTCCAAGGAGCACATACATAGGATTAGACAGACCTCCAAGGAGCACATACATAGGTTTATACAGACCTCCAAGGAGCACATACATAGGTTTATATAGACCTCCAAGGAGCACATACATAGGTTTATATAGACCTCCAAGGAGCACATACATAGGTTTATATAGACCTCCAAGAGCACATACATAGGTTTATATAGACCTCCAAGGAGCACATACATAGGTTTATATAGACCTCCAAGGAGCACATACATAGGTTTATATAGACCTCCAAGGAGCACATACATAGGTTTATATAGACCTCCAAGGAGCACATACATAGGTTTATATAGACCTCCAAGGAGCACATACATAGGTTTATATAGACCTCCAAGGAGCACATACATAGGATTATACAGACCTCCAAGGAGCACATACATAGGTTTATACAGACCTCCAAGGAGCACATACATAGGATTATACAGACCTCCAAGGAGCACATACATAGGATTATACAGACCTCCAAGGAGCACATACATAGGATTATACAGACCTCCAAGGAGCACATACATAGGTTTATATAGACCTCCAAGGAGCACATACATAGGTTTATACAGACCTCCAAGGAGCACATACATAGGTTTAGACAGACCTCCAAGGAGCACATACATAGGATATACAGACCTCCAAGGAGCACATACATAGGATTATACAGACCTCCAAGGAGCACATACATAGGTTTATACAGACCTCCAAGGAGCACATACATAGGTTTATACAGACCTCCAAGGAGCACATACATAGGTTATATAGACCTCCAAGGAGCACATACATAGGATTATATAGACCTCCAAGGAGCACATACATAGGTTTATACAGACCTCCAAGGAGCACATACATAGGTTTATATAGACCTCCAAGGAGCACATACATAGGTTTATATAGACCTCCAAGGAGCACATACATAGGTTCATACAGACCTCCAAAGAGCACATACATAGGTTTATATAGACCTCCAAGGAGCACATACATAGGTTTATATAGACCTCCAAGGAGCACATACATAGGATTATACAGACCTCCAAGGAGCACATACATAGGTTTATACAGACCTCCAAGGAGCACATACATAGGTTTATATAGACCTCCAAGGAGCACATACATAGGTTTATATAGACCTCCAAGGAGCACATACATTCTAGGTGCTTCAGTATTGAAATGGCTAGAATGTATGTGCTGCCAGGATGAACACAAATAATAGCATACATTCTAGGCGCTTCAGTAGTGAAACGGCTAGAATGTATGTGCTGCCAGGATGAACACAAATAATAGCATACATTCTAGGCGCTTCAGTAGTGAAACGGCTAGAATGTATGTGGTGCCAGGATGAACACAAAGAATAGCATACATTCTAGGCTCAACCGTAGCGTAGCTACGAGAAGCCAGACGCTTCCTGGACTGCAAGTGACAGAGGTCGGTAGGCGGGGCTCTGGGAGAAGCTTCGTGGACATTGGTGGTTACTAAGTGACGTAATCACACGGAAGAAACTAGGCAAGAAGCCAAGTATCTGAAGGAAATAGGGCGGGGCCTCTGCTGCTGCTCGCTGCGAGGAGAGGTCGGAAGTAGAAGACGTTAGAGTCGGGTGTGTTGTTGCTGTGGTAACAGAAAGAAGCGGAAGCAGGCGCTGATTGGAGGACGTGTTCAGGCGGTTAAATGGAAATCTTTGCTATAGGCAGGGGTTAGGCCTCTTCTCAAGTCGCTGATGACGTCTGTGAAGGGTCTCTGTGTGATTACCCTATTCACAGGAATTTCTGGAGCATCTCCTATCAAAGATGGAGGCTCTCAGTGTTCACAAACCCATAGTCTTCAGTGAGCGTTTTGTCCACAGCACAGAACAAAGTAGTTCATTAGAAAAAACAAGGGGGTGTGAATAAACACATTAAAATCAATGAAAATGTGTGCTGACTGTGGAGAACGTGTCTGCAATAAGGCCTTACATGAGGGACTTCTACACAAAACTTCTTTAGATGACACACTGCAATTATAGATGTGTATTCCAGAAGTAAATTAGAGGGCAAGGAGATTAACCCCTTGGTGCTGTAGCAAGCTGTGGGGTTTTTTTTGTTGTATTTTCTAACCTGAGTTACAAGGGCCATAACATTTTTATATTTTTTTTACCACTTTTCTGGTGTAAAAGAAGACTGAAATGTACGTCAGCAAATTTGTGCTGTGTCCCAGGCCAAAAATAGGTGGGGCTAATGGAAATCCCACCAGCAAATGGCTTTTCCAGGCAGGGGCAGTTATTATATGCCTCGATTTTACCAACTTAAACGTTGATAAGTATGCCTTAGGGCTCGTGCACATGGCTGTATGTATTTTGCTGTCCGCAAAACATGGATCTGCAAAAAATACAGATGACGTCCGTGTGCATTCCGTAGTTTGCGGAACATAACAGCTGGCCCCTAATAGAACAGTCCTGTCCTTGTCCATAATGTGGACAATAATAGGACATGTTCTATTTCTTTGCAGAACGGACATACAGAAACGGAATACACACAGAGTAACTTCCAAAAAACTAAATGTTCACGGAAAGACAATACATTTGTGTGAATGAGCCTTTAAGGAGTGGTGCTGTAGTGAGTGTTTGAGTGAGTAGCCCAAGTGAACAACTGGAATAGTATTGCTAATACTAATACAAGAAAGTGTGTAGAGAGTGGAGAAATTAGTGCTTCTCACAGTATTAGAATCACTGTGATATACAAGGATGTAGTACAAGTAGTGATTGTATTGTTATGAAAAATAATAACAGTATTGCTTCACTGGGATATTCTAATTATTCATTGATGGTAATTTAGTATTCCTGCATCCCGCTCATGCAGGTGCAGTGTTCTATCATACATTCAATCACAGCAAACACTCTTGATGTACTCTATGCCTCATGCACATGGCCTTAGCCGTTTTTGTGGTCCGCTGCGCCCTCTAAACTTTGACAGGGCCAGGCAGTGAAAATGCTATTAGACACGGCCCTTTCAAACACAGTGGAGAAACAGCTGATCGTCAGGGGTCCCAGATGACGGACCATCAAAGATCAGATACTGATGACCTATTCAGAGGATAATCTTGTGCCTGCGGGGTTCATCAGAATGAGACATCTTGTTCCTGTACTGTGCATGTTCAGCTTATGTCATGGTACACCTGGAAGTGAAGAGCCTCACTGTCACCTTTCATCAATGCTCTTCACTTCCAGGTGTACTGTGCAATAAACACTGCATGCGTAGTACAGGTCTACTCTCCAGTACAGGAGCAAGATGCCTGACAGCATGTGTCGAATTTCTGGAACAGGATGCCCAACCTGCGGCCTTCCAGCTGCTGCAAAACTACAACTCCCAGCGTGCCCGGAAAGACTACAGCCGAGCATGATGGGAGTTGTAGTTGAACAGCTGAAGGGCTGCAGGTTCAGCATCCCTGTTCTAGAGCATGGCCAGCCGAGAGCACGATAGGGACATTTGACTCTGTCAGTCTACAAGATAAAGGAGGGGCTTAGTTTTGAAAAAAAAGAGCATTGAACCTTGATGTATAGCGTTGCTTGGGCCTATCCCCGACATTCCAGACTACTCATTAGCATATTTTAAATAAGTAATTTTTCTGCTGAATGCAGCCACGGAGTTCAAAGGCAAAAGTCAGTTATAATTGTCTAATCAAGCGCTAAATGCCACTCTGTTTAGTTTAATATGCAAATACAAATGGACAGACTTCCTGTAACCGTTTCACTACCAGCACCGTACATGTACGGCTCTGGAGCGATGGGCAGATATGGTGCCCGCTCGAACATGTAGCAGGCATCATGGCCGGCGGATCTCTGCTGTTTCAAATAGCAGAGACCCACGGCTAATTACCGCGACCAGCAATAATGCTGATCGCAGTAATTAAGCCCTTTAGATGCCGTGATCAATTGAGAGTCTAAAGGGTGAAAAACCCAGAAGCTCGCGCCAGAGGATGCCGGTAATTGATTTTAATACGTTGAGTCTCACTGAAGAGACTCAGGGCATGAAAGCTGCAATTCTTATTTTGACCACATAAGAAATAAACTCTCAATAATAAATGGATTGTAAAAAGCCATAATTGTTCAGAATAAAAAAAAAAATTTGATTTTGTATGCTCAAATAAGAGCTTCAAAATCATAACAAAAAAGGAAAAAAAAAAAACCTGTTAAAAATATAAAAGTTTAAATCACCCCCCTTTTCGTAATAAAAAAATAAATACATAAATAACAAAAAATATCACCATCATATCACCACGACCGAAAATGCCTATACTATTAAATATAAAAATATTTTTCTAATATGGAGAATGGCATAACGAAAAAAGGGTCAAAATGGCCAATTTGCTATTTTTTTATTGTTTCTCCTACCCAAAAAATTTAATAACGTGATCAAAAAGTCACATGCATTCCAAAATGGTATCAATGAAAACTAAAGATTGTCCCACAAAAAATGAGCCCGTTATATCAGTAGATATAACTATAAAAAAGTTATGAAAAGGTTCAGAATATGATGACGTAAAAAAAATTCTCAAAGTTTGGTATGTGGTATCATTATGATCGTACTGACCCAGAGAATGAAAGGCATGGGTCAGTTTTACTGCAAACTGAACGCCGTGGGAACAAAACCCGTAAAACGGTGGAGGAATTGCGTTTTTTTTTGCAATTCCATCCCATTTGGGATTTTATGTACATTGTATGCCATATTAAATGGTGGCATTAGAAAGTACAACTTGTCCCACAAAAAATAAGCCCTCATATAGCTATGTGAACAGAAAAATAAAAAAGTTATGGCTCAAGGAAGATAGGGAAGAAAAATTAAAACGAAAAAAAAAAACAACGGTATCCTAAGGGTTAAAGGGGTTGTTCCCATTTAATGCAGCTAACTTTTGGTGATCTGTTGATTTTAATGTTCCCATCTAGTAGCACGGGGACCGCATTTTTATGATGCGCGTCTAATAGTGCTTATGGAAAGGGCATAACTGGACAGAGCAAAAACTATAATGTTAAGTATGTTAAAGGAGTGTTCCCATCTGGAACATTAATGGCATATCGCTAGCAATGTTAGATATGTGCGCGTCCCACATCCTGTCTTCAGAACAGGCTCCCCAAAGTGAAGGGAGAGCAGCCACACAAATGCAGCCACCCTCTATTCACTGCTATAGAAGTTCCAAAAATAGCCGAACCTGGAGAATTGATTTGGCACCATAGGATCTGTTAGGTAAGTAACACTGAGTTGTTTTTTTACAGGAGGATGCCATACAGTATGTTTTGAAAACTGGACCGCCCCCTAAAAGCAATGCTGCCAAACACTAACCATGTATATGTAAACTTGGGAATGTGATGAAAGAAATAAAAAGTGAAATAAATCATTGCCTCTAGTATTATCCTGAAATGTCATATAAATATGGTAGTGATCTTAATTGACATAAGAGAAGGAATGTGTGCTAGAATTAATTATTAGGAACTGTGAATAACTTGAATTTTAAGGAGCTAAGGTGATATATTCTACCTGCACTATAACATCATTGGATTTACTAATCCTGTTTAAAATGTAGAGAATCAGTACAGTTATCAGGGTTGAGTATTTGTAGGAACTGTTATATCTGGGCTTTCCTAATGCCTTTTCAGCCATATTATTACCTATATCAGCTGCACAGATAGATGCATTTCACTCAGAAGCAGGGAGAATCTCCCTTCTGTGTATTTTGCCAGCACTGTACTTATGTGACATCATTTCACTTAATTCCTACTATGTCTGTTTTCCGTTTCAGAGCTCACAGAAGAGATAAGAGGGATAAATCACACTTACAGAAAGGAGGCTCGTGTGATGACACAGAAGCAGTGTAGAAGCAGTTTTATCAAGTTGAGTCAGCTAGCTCTGACACATCCCTACCTCCTGGTGGTCTAATTTGTCTCTTACCAGAGACATATCTTGCCTAACAGGCAGTGGACTGCAACTTAGGTGGAAGTGAGACCCCTAGTGGCCATGATTATTATTTTTTAATGAACTGATTTAGAAATTTGCTAGTTACACCATTCTCTATTAAATGAAATAGTGTGGAAGTGACTCTATAAAGGAGCTATAAATCACCTGTTGAACAAGCAAACACCTTATTCACACATCAGTGTTTGGTCAGTGATTTCCATCAGTGATTGTGAGCCAAAACAGGTGTGGGTCAAAAACACAGAACAGATTTTTTCATTATATAATTATCTGTTTGCATGTGCCATTCCTTATTTTAGCTCACAATTATGAGGGCCAGTTAGGTTCTTCCACAACAAACTCAGCCAACCATGCCTTTATGGATCTTCCTTTGTGCACTGAGTCACAGCCATGCCAGAACAGAAAAGGGCCTTCTCCAAACTGTTCCCACAAAGTTGTAAGTATGCAATGGTCCAAAATGTGTTGGTAAACTGAAGCATCAAGATTTCCCTTCATTGGAACTAAGGGCTTCACCCTGAAAAACAACCCCAAACTTTACAGTTGCAATGCAGACATAGAGGTAACGTTCTTCTGCCATTCGCAAAACCTAGAGTTATCTATCAGACTTCCAAATAGAGAAGTGTGATTGGTCACTCCACCAAACACGTTTCCACTTTTGTCCATATAGTGTACAGTATGTGAATGCACTGGCTGTGCCTGCCAGCAAGTCCCTCATATATTTTAGCATTTTATTAGCCGAACCCACCAAAAACTGCTGGTTCAGCCAACAGTCTAATGTGTGAGGGGAGCTCCCAACTCTTCCCCAAGAGATAATGTCGGGGTAGAGAAGGATCGGGCAAAGTGAATATTTTTCCCCAATCCTTTTATTCTCCTGGGAGATAAGCCGCTGTCAGAGATGTCTGGCAGCAGCTTTCTCCTCACTCCCCTTTGAATACACATGCACGTTTTGGCAAATCTGAACGTGTATGTATGGGGGTGGGTCAAAATATATAGCTGTGAGCTGACAGCTATTGAAAATGTTTGGCCACCTTAAGGTATCCATACACATTGTCTAAAGTCAATCCAAATGGACGATTTCAACCAAAAAAACTATTTGTGTGAAGTTTGACAATGAACGATCGTTTTAGCCGGCCGATGACCTTTAAGGTTGCTGATCTCTCGGCCATCGCCTTATGTTATTGAGCATGTATAGCCAGTTTGATAAACTTTAATGACCCATATGGACAAAAATGTGAATGGCTGTGTCTGCCAACAGATCGTCCACCAGATGATTGGTTCTTCAACTGTTGTTCAACCATCAACCTGCTTCTGTCTGATTTTCATGGCTACTTTTAGAGCGTCCTGACATCTACAGGTTTTTCATAATGTAAGGAGCGGCACAAGCTATTGCTTCCCCATATTTCCATTGTGGGGAAATGATAGCATGAAGTTACTGCTTTGGCTACCATGACTGCTTTAGAGAGTCGGCACCGCCATCCTACTGAAAAAAGTATGTCAGGACTGAATTCAGACTTGTATTATCTTTCAGTGCTTTAAGACCAAAATTGGCTTGGTCCTAAAGGGGTCAATAGGAAACAGTATAGAAGGGGTCAATAGGTACACTAGAAGAATTGTGATGTTGTAGATGATAAATGTGATTTTGTTGGTTGAACTTCATATCTCGTAAAAAAAATTATTTTGTCTGTTGTTTTCTTTGACTGTTAGAAAGTCACCAAGCTATTTGTGGATGTGTCTGGAGAAATGTGACAGGGTGCTGGAATTTCTAATTTTACAACGCGAGTCATGAGTCATTGTTATTGGCCTTCTGCCTTTGATAGCAGACTATGTATTATTTCACAGCATTACAGTAAATACTTACTTCGTCAGTGACGGTGACAGTAATTGTTGTCATTTAGGGATACAAGTTCATGTAAATGACACCTGTGTCATATAGCGGAATATACAGAGCTTCCCAGTTAGTATGATCCCACTGAAATTCTAGTAACACAAAGGACAAGAAGTTATTACTGAAACAAGTAGCTATATTCCACCAAGTGAATTCCTCTAAGGCCACGGATAAAATCAGTGCTCATGGCTATACAAGCATAGAGACAGATACGTGTTTGGTTAACAAGCCTTTATCCCTATATTTCATTTATACACTATAGTAGCTTAAACTCATGGAAATATTATTCTGTGATTGCAAGTCTCAAAGTCACATTACCGTTAGGTATACAGCAAACTGCTGTATTCAGTGAAGGAGACTGCTGTATTTCCATGCAGAGATCTCCTTCACAGTATGAGGATGAAGGATCACAATTTTAATTGTTCGTCCTCATACAGAAACATCATTCTGGGCAGCAGATCGCTGTTTAGACAGGATCGGCGGCACATTAGATGCGCAGATTGTCGCGTAATGAGCCTTCGCAGGAACAGCCGTTCCCAATAATCTGCCCGAATGTCAGGCAGTCTAAATCCGCCTGTTGGCTGCCTGTACACAATCAGGTTTTGATCAGGTTTTTAGATGCAATTTGGAATCTAAAACCTGATAGGGTTTAAAAAGAGAAAGTATAAAAGAGATACTACTTCTCTTTTTAACGCAACACCTGTTTTTAGCTTTAGAACTGCATCTGAAAACCTGATCAAAACTTGACCATGTACAGATATTCTCTACAGCAGGTTTTCTGACAATTATGCCCCTTTCACATGAGCGGGAGACTCGCATGTCTCCAGCAACGCATCTACAGGGCTGGACTCCGGCACTGACTGGGATCGCATATAATGCTATGCGATCCCTGTCCGTGCCGAGTCCAACCCATGTCGATGCGTTGCGGGAGACATGCGAGTCTCCCGCTTGTGTTAAAGGGGCATTACTCTATTTGCTCGATTGCCATTTCAGGGCTCATATCAGATATGGCCTTGTACAGATTTTATTGCTTGGCTGTAGGTCTGGGATAGTGCAATGTACCCATTCTTTTTACGTTTTCCTCTAGTAATTAGGTTTCCTAGATAAACTCTTAAGATTTTATCTAGATGAAGTGGTAGCAACTAATTGATGCGGTTATGAATACATGCAATGTGATCCTGACTTCCTGTAAAGTCTATCTACTAATTGCTGCACAGTGCCAATTAACTGCAATGTATGTGTGCAACTCATCCTTTATGACAATTGCTATGGGGAGTTCTGCAGACAAAGTAGCTATGCTGATTGCTTTAGCAAAATTATAGGCCCATTTTATTACAAGCCAAACACACACTTAAGATTTCTGCTCCATTCAGACATCAGTTTCCAAAGTATGTTACAAAAGGGACCTCTGCTGTTTCAGTCATAATTGTATATCATATCCCCCAAATGCTGAATAACATAAATCCTAAAAATATTACAAATTTGATGCTTTCAAGTAGCAAGTTTCGAGTGAACAGAAAATAAATTTTAGTATTTACTTTTTATGTCATTTAAAGATTATGGACACCTTTGACATAGAAACAATGATTTTACATAAGTTAATGGTCACCTTGAGTAAAAAATAATTATTCTAAATTTAAGCCTGCCGTTTTTGTTCATTTCAAACCCTCTGCTCCTAGTTTCAGACTTTTCTCATGTAGATGAGTAATACATACTAGATCTGTGTGTCCAGGATGCTGTTGGCTTCACTAGCTGTCATTTATCAGCACAGCTTTTATTTCTAAGTGAGATAATTCACTGAAACACACAAGCAATATTATATTTTATCAATATATCTCTTTATTGATCCCCTCCTCTAATTTCCCCAGGAGAAGGAAAAAAAGGAGGTATTGCTGCCCTAAATATTTCAGCCATCAGTCCCAAAGTGCTAAAGGTCCATTTACATGGGACGAAAGAGCAGCAGATTGCCCGGAAAGAAGCGTTCCTTCTCAACAATCTGCTTCTTGCTGGTGGAGGAGACCACTGCATTTACATGCAGCGATCTCCTCCAGAGTATGGGGTGGAGCAATTGGTAATGCCATCGCTCTTCCCCTTACTCTTTGTTTGCCGGTAACAGATTGTGTTTACACAGCCAGCCAGGGCCAGAAAAGACATGAAAATTGATAATCTCTTGTAACCCGTTTAAAGGGGTATTCTCATTTTAGACAATGGGGGCATATCGCTAGGATATGCCCCCATTGTCTTATAGGTGCGGGTCCCACCGCTGGGACCCGCACCTATATCCAGAAAGGAGCCCCCGAACTGAATGAGGGCGCACTGCGCATGCGGAGCCGCCCTCCATTCATTTCTATGGGGCCGCCGAAAATAGCCGAGCGCTGGCTCGGCTACTTCCGTCGGCTCCATAGAAATGAATGGAAGCGGTGGTCGCGCTTGTGCGCTGCGCTCCCATTCATTTCTATGAGCGCAGCAGGGAGCTGCGCCTGGGGTGGCCGGAAACCCGGGGTTCTCCAGGCGCAGCGCTCCCCGCTCCGTTCTGGATATAGGTGCGGGTCCCAGCTGTGGGACCCGCACCTATAAGACAATGGGGGCATATCCTAGCGATATGCCCCCATTGTCTAAAATGAGAATAACCCTTTAAGGACCCAGGAATTTTTGTTCTTTCATTCTCTTTTTTTTTTCCTCCTCCCCTCCCAAGAGCCATGGCTTTTTTACTTTTACTTGACGTAGCCAGGTGAGGGCTTGTTTTTTGTGGGACAAGTTGTATTTTTAATCACAGAGTTACATTTACCATATTGTTTCTCTTGTCTGCAGTACAGAAATGCAATTAAAAACTAAAACGAGCAAAAAACAAGGACCAACGTGCCTGATGAGGACTACTTCTTTGAGCTGATTGCAGATATGTCAAGTTTTTATGATTTGTATTTATAAAGATGAGATTAAAGGCACCATCCAGCAAATGACACTAAAGATGGCTCTCTCCAAGGCCTACTGTCACGCGAGGTCGGCGTCGCGCTCCCTCTGCACGACATCGCCGGACCTCTCCGCCCCCCTAGAGACGAGCAATAGGGAATTGAAGTGCTGGTCTTGTCAGCCAGCACTTCATGAGTTAATTCTCTGTTTGGGTTTAGCCATGTGGTGCTGATCACACCACATGGCTACTTTGCATATTGTTTGGACAGCTTGCTCCGCCTCAGGTCATGTGATGCTGGCCACATCACATGATCCTGGGTGGGCTATTTAAAGATGGCAACTGCCTCACTCAGATGCCTGTGATTAGTTTATACTTTTGATCAGTGCTTGTGCGACCTTGTGTTTTGGATTTGCTATTTGGACTCTGACTTTGGACTTGGACTTGGACCTCTCTTCTCTTGACCCCTGGTATTTACGCTATCTCCTGTGTTTGACCCGGCTTGCTGACTACTCTATCATTGTGTTTGTTCCGTCTGTGTTTTGTCTCTCCCTGTGTTCCCTTTCCCTCCCTCTGCACTTACCCAGTATAGGGAACGTCTTCGTGGTTGTCCGCGGCCGCCTAGGGCCGTTTGAGGCAAGTAGGTAGGGAAAGAAGGGGGGTTCAAGTACAGGGCACACCTTCCCTTGTCTCCCCCGTGACAGAATCACAGGCCGTATCATATGGAGCAATTGCGGGTGCTCACGGACCAGGTTCAGGGTATGGCGCAGATGATCCAGGACCTGGCCGAGAGGCTCCTACATCAGGAGCAGCTACAACCTGCACTAGTAGCGGCTCCCTCCACATCTAACCCCATTGTGGAACCTCATGTTAAATTGCCGGATCGGTTTTTGGGGGACCGGAAAACTTTCCGTTCCTTTAAGGAGAGCGTAAAATTGTATTTTCGCTTACGTCCTCACTCCTCGGGTGCCGAGCAGCAGCGGGTAGGAATAATTATTTCCTTGCTGCAAGGTGATCCGCAGGAATGGGCCTTTTCTTTACCGCCTGACTCCCCAAGCTTGCAGTCTGTGGAAGCATTTTTTCAGGCCTTAGGCCTATTATATGAGGAGCCTGACTTGACTTCTGTAGCTGAGACTCAGCTCAGAGACATTCGGCAGGGTAACCGTCCAGTAGAGGATTACTGTGCTGAGTTTAGAAAGTGGTGTGTTTCCTCTGGATGGAATGACCCTGCTTTGAGAAGCCAGTTTAGGGTGGGGCTGTCTGACCATCTTAAGGACTTACTTGTCAGTTACCCTACTCCTGACACCCTAGAGGCGGCCATGACACTAGCCATTAAACTGGATCGTCGAGTGAGGGAGAGACGGAGGGAACGTTCAGATATTCCTCAGGGTGTCGTCCTGCCTGAATCCCCTCTTCTGAGTCCACCTTCTACCAGGGTCCCGGAGGAGTCCATACAGTGGGGAGGAACTTTGAGAGATCAGAGACGCTTGAATGGAACCTGTTTCTACTGCGGTGAGACGAACCACTGGCTCCAGCAATGCCCGAAACTTCTGCCCTCTAGAGAGCTTTCTGCCGGAAGTAAGGTAACCCCAGCGGTGGTAAGGAGGAAAGTATTATTACCTATCTCCATTGCGTACAACCAACTCAGGGGGTCCGGTAAGGCTTTTGTTGATTCTGGTTCTGCCATTAATTTTATTGATTTTGATTTTATACAATCTGTGGGGATTCCGCTAGTTCCTTTAAGGAAGGTGATTGAAATTATCGCACTGGATTCCACTCCATTGAATAATGGGAGAGTGGAGTTTTGTACTCCTGAGGTTGTATTAACTGTAGGAATTACCCATACCGAGACTTGTTCCTTCCTTGTATTAAAGGATTTACCTGCCGACCTTGTTTTAGGTCTGCCATGGTTACAGGACCACAACCCTGTGATCAACTGGTCGGTAGGTGAATTGGAAAAATGGGGAATGAATTGTGACAAATGTTGTAAATCAGTATTGCTGTTTGGAGGTACCACTGAGTCTCTTTCCTTGCCCAAGTATATCGGCGATTTTTCGGACGTTTTTTCCATGTCCGAGACTGAGTTCCTCCCTCCTCACCGGCAATATGATTGCGCCATCGACCTTATTGAGGGATCCAAATATCCCAAAGGTCGCATTTATAATCTCTCTACTCCTGAACGTCAGTCCATGAGGGATTATCTCAAGGAGAGTCTGGCCAAGGGTCACATCCGGCCTTCAGTTTCTCCCATGGGGGCAGGTTTTTTCTTTGTTGGTAAAAAGGATGGAGGATTGAGGCCCTGTATCGATTACAGGGAGCTCAATAAAATCACTGTTAAAAACAGATACCCGTTGCCCCTTATTCCTGACTTGCTGAATCAGGTCCAGGGGGCCTGTTGGTTCACCAAGCTGGATTTGAAGGGGGCATACAACCTAATCAGGATTCGTGAGGGGGACGAATGGAAAACTGCTTTTAATACCCCGGAAGGTCATTATGAGTACTTGGTAATGCCTTTTGGGTTAAGTAACGCTCCGGCAATTTTCCAAAACTTTGTCAATGACATTTTTAGACCATTTATTGGGAAATTTGTAATTGTCTATATTGATGACATCCTGATTTTTTCTGCAGACTGGGAAAGTCACGTATCTCACACCAGGCAAGTGCTGGAGGTGTTGCGTGAAAACAAGTTGTTCGTTAAAGGGGAGAAGTGTACCTTTGGTGTTCAGGAAGTGGCCTTTTTGGGATACATTCTCACCCCTTTTTCTTTCAAAATGGACCCAGTTAAAGTACAGGCCATTGTGGATTGGGTGCGACCTTCCTCTTTGAAGGCGCTCCAGCGATTTCTGGGGTTTGCTAATTTTTATCGTAAATTTGTCAAAAATTTTTCTGTGGTAGCCAAACCCATTACGGATTTGACTCGCAAGGGGGCTGATCTGGTCAATTGGCCCCCTGCAGCTATTGAGGCCTTTGAAAGGTTAAAGCAGTGTTTTATTAATGCTCCTGTGTTGGTCCAGCCTGATCAAAGTAAGCCTTTTGTAGTTGAGGTGGATGCGTCTGAGGATGGTGTGGGGGCTGTACTGTCCCAGGGGTCTTCCACCTTAACTAATCTTATGCCATGCGCCTTCTTCTCCCGCAAGTTCTCTCCTGCCGAGAGGAATTATGACATTGGTAATAGGGAGTTACTTGCAATCAAGTGGGCATTTGAGGAATGGCGTCATTTTTTAGAAGGGGCAGTTCACCGCATTACGGTCCTCACGGATCATAAGAATTTAATGTTTTTAGAATCGGCTAAGCGATTGAATCCTAGACAGGCGAGGTGGGCTTTATTCTTTACTCGTTTTGATTTTTGTGTTACCTTCAGACCCGGGAGCAAGAACGTTAAGGCCGATGCCTTATCCCGAAGTTTCAAGGCGTATCAGCCTCCTGACGTCCCTCCTGAGCCCATCCTGCCAGCTGATATCATCGTGGCCGCTACCTCATCTGACCTCGCTTCTGAAATCTCGGCAGGACAACATCTTGCTCCCATTGGTACCCCCAATGACAAATTGTTTGTGCCGGCTCATTTGCGATTGCAACTGCTGGGTGAGTGCCATAATTCTGTTTTGTGTGGACATCCTGGCATCCATGCCACCAAGGAGTTGGTCTCTAGGCAGTATTGGTGGCCGTCAATCTCCAGAGATGTTCAGGCTTTTGTAACTGCGTGTAACACTTGTGCCAGGTCCAAGAATACCAAGACACGACCTATGGGTGAGTTACATCCTTTACCCATACCTAGTAGACCTTGGTCACATCTGTCCATGGACTTTATCACGGACTTGCCGTGCTCTGAGGGTAAAACCGTGATATTTGTGGTGGTTGACAGATTCAGCAAAATGTGTCATTTTATTCCTTTGTGTAAATTACCCTCTGCAAAGGTCTTGGCTTCCGTGTTCATGGATAATATTGTCAAACTGCATGGTGTTCCTGAGAATATCGTTTCTGATAGGGGAGTACAGTTTGTGTCTAGGTTCTGGAGGGCGTTCTGTAATAAGATTGGTATCTCTTTGTCCTTTTCATCAGCCTTTCATCCGGAGACCAATGGTCAGACTGAACGTCTTAACCAATCCGTTGAGCAATATCTCAGATGTTATGTTTCTGATAACCAACATGTGTGGGCCAGATTCCTGTCTCTGGCTGAATTTGCAATTAATAATCGTGTTAATTCATCCTCTGGGATGTCGCCGTTTTTCTGCAATATGGGTTTTCATCCACGCTTTGGCTCCTGTTCCCCATCTGCGTCGGTTGTCCCAGAGGTCAATGATTTTTCTCAAGAACTGTGCACAGTTTGGGCACAGGTTCAGTCGAACCTGGAAAAGGCCCAAGGAGTTCAAAAAGCTAAGGCTGATAGAAAACGTTCTAAGGGTGTGAATTTTAAGGTTGGGGATAAGGTATGGTTATCGACTAAAAATCTCAACATGAGGGTACCATCCTACAAGTTTGCACCTCGCTTCATTGGTCCTTACAGGATCACCAAGGTGATCAATCCGGTTTCTTTTAGGTTATGTTTACCCGACTCCCTTCGTGTTCATAATGTTTTTCATGTGTCTTTGCTCAAACGTTATGTTGCTCCCGTTGGTCCTGAGGAACAGTCTCCTCCTCCGGTTGAGGTAGCAGGACAAATGGAGCATGAGATTGCCAGAATTGTGGATGTGAGAAGGGTCCGGAATTCCTTCCAGTACCTCGTACATTGGAAGGGGTTCGGTCCTGAGGACAGGTCTTGGGTACCGTTGACCAGGATGCATGCAGACTCGCTCATCCAAAAGTTCCATCTGCAGCATCCCGATAAGCCTGCTCCCGCTGGTAAGGGTCCGGTGGCCCCTCGTGAAGGGGGGGGTACTGTCACGCGAGGTCGGCGTCGCGCTCCCTCTGCACGACATCGCCGGACCTCTCCGCCCCCCTAGAGACGAGCAATAGGGAATTGAAGTGCTGGTCTTGTCAGCCAGCACTTCATGAGTTAATTCTCTGTTTGGGTTTAGCCATGTGGTGCTGATCACACCACATGGCTACTTTGCATATTGTTTGGACAGCTTGCTCCGCCTCAGGTCATGTGATGCTGGCCACATCACATGATCCTGGGTGGGCTATTTAAAGATGGCAACTGCCTCACTCAGATGCCTGTGATTAGTTTATACTTTTGATCAGTGCTTGTGCGACCTTGTGTTTTGGATTTGCTATTTGGACTCTGACTTTGGACTTGGACTTGGACCTCTCTTCTCTTGACCCCTGGTATTTACGCTATCTCCTGTGTTTGACCCGGCTTGCTGACTACTCTATCATTGTGTTTGTTCCGTCTGTGTTTTGTCTCTCCCTGTGTTCCCTTTCCCTCCCTCTGCACTTACCCAGTATAGGGAACGTCTTCGTGGTTGTCCGCGGCCGCCTAGGGCCGTTTGAGGCAAGTAGGTAGGGAAAGAAGGGGGGTTCAAGTACAGGGCACACCTTCCCTTGTCTCCCCCGTGACACCTACGATGGCTAACAACTCCCTGTCTCCAATGGAGTAGTTTTGTTTAGCATTAGAGAAGGTCTTTGAGAAATAGCTACAATTGACTTTTTGCATGTGCCAGCTCCAATGGCGGAAGTGTCCACCTCATGGAAGAACTATTTAGACACATCAGGACGATGGAGTGCTAGGGCTTTTGCGAATGCCTGTTTGAGGGTTTGAAAAGCGTATTCAGCCTCAGAAGTCCATATTCTGGGATATATTCCTTTCCTGGTCAGGACAGAGAGATAAACACACTCAGAGAAGAGAAATGAGGAATGAACTGCCTATAATAGTTTGCAAACCCCATAAAGTGCTGTATGGCCTGTAGGCCGGTGCGTTGGGTCCAATTTAAGATGGCAGATAGTTTCTCTGGGTTCATCTGTACACCCTGGTCGGATATGATGTAGCCTAAAAATGGAAGGGAGGTCTTTTCAAAAAGACATTTCTCAAATTTGGCATACAATTGATTTTATCTTAACCGCTGGAGCATCATCCATACGTGCCTGCGATGGCTAGATAAGTTTGGAGAATAAATCAGGATGTCATCCAGATAAACAGTTACACAGGTGTACAGGAGATCTTGGAAGATGTCATTCACAAATTTCTGGAAGAATGCTGGGGCATTGCAAAGCCCAGAGGGTATGCCATGACCAAGTACTCATAATGGCCATCCCATCGTATTAAAAGGTGGTCTTCCACTTGTCGTCCTCCCGGATCTGTGTCAAATTGTAGGCGCCTAACAAATCCAGCTTGGAGAAAACTCTGGCTCCCTGCAGCCAATGAAATAGTTGAGAGATTAGAGGTGAGGTATATTGATTTTTTACAGCGATCTTGTTTAATCCCCGATAATCAATGCAGGGTCGGAGGGATGCATCTTTCTTTTTTAACACCAGCTGGG
>ONZH01025588.1:0-23744 GCA_900303285.1 Rhinella marina
ACCCAGAAAGATTATCAAAATTAGGGTTATTCACTTTATAAAAAGATGGGGAGATCTAATAACTATGCATAAATATATCAGGGGTCAGTACAGAGATCTCTCCCATGATCTATTTATCCCCAGGACTGTTACTGTGATGAGGGGACATCCTCTGCGCCTGGAGGAAAGAAGGTTTGTACACAAACATAGAAGAGGATTATTTACGGTAAGAGCAGTGAGACTATGGAACTCTCTGCCTGAGGAGGTGGTGATGGTAAGTTCACTAAAAGAGTTCAAGAGAGGTCTGGATGTATTTCTGGATGGTAACAATATTACAGGTTATGGTTACTAGAGAGGAGTCGTTGATCCAGGGAGTTATTCTGATTGCCTGATTGGAGTCGGGAAGGGATTTTTTCCCCTAAAGTGGGTTAAATTGGCTTCTACCTCACAGGATTTTTTTGCCTTTCTCTGGATCAACTTGTAGGATGACAGACCGAACTGGATGGACAGATGTCTTTTTTTGGCCTTATAAACTATGTTACTATGTATAACTAAGGCAAACATGGTGAAGCCGTTATGCTTAGCTGTTTAGATCTGGATTCTGGATCTTCTTGCAGTGACTTGTGTATCCAGGTGGGTTTTCCTTCCAGCTTAACTAAAGTGGGTGTCGTCAGCAGAACCTGGTAAGGACCATCGAATCTATTATCCAGGGCTTTTCTGACGTAGCGTTTCAGGCAAACCCAAATCTCAATGATGTAACTATACTTGTTGAGGGCAGTATAAGCCTGTTTTTGGAGCTTGTCCAAAAAGTATTTCAAATGGACTAAGTCCCGTCTTTCTCTGTGGTGTTCTCACTGAAAATAAAGCTATGGGTAAGCACTCTGTCCAGGGCTTACCAGTCTGTTCTATTGCTTTTTGTAGCTTTAGTTTTAGCTTTCTGTTCAGTCGTTCTACTTTTCAACTGCTTTGTGGCCTATATGGAACATGGAAAGCTTGTTCTATGCCTAAGGTTCTCATAAACCTAAAAAAATAAACGCAATTAAACAAACCAAATTTTATTTGTAAAAACATCTATAGCCTTAGAACTTCTATATGTATTATAGCCTGAGGGCTATCTGTAAATACAAGCAGAATAGGGTTAAATAGGTTACCTAGCAAGCCTGGCCTAATGCTGCCATAATACGCTTCACACAGCATAAGGCCTTGCTGGAGAACTTATATAATATGCTGCATCTATAGGTAATGAACCCTAAGGGCTATCTTTAAAAAGATTACTCACCAAGGCCTTATGCTGTGTATTTACCATATTGAGGCAGCATAAGGCCTTGCTGGGTAACCTATTTAACCCTATGCTGCATCAATAACTAATATAGCCTAAGGGCTATCTTTAGATACAAGCAGCATAGGGTTAA
This sequence comes from Rhinella marina, assembly GCA_900303285.1. Taxonomy (NCBI): domain Eukaryota; kingdom Metazoa; phylum Chordata; class Amphibia; order Anura; family Bufonidae; genus Rhinella; species Rhinella marina. The sequence continues at coordinate 1,392 of ONZH01025588.1, forward strand.
AAAGGTTACTCACCAAGGCCTTTTGCTGCCTCAATATGGTAAAAACACAGCATAAGGCCTTGGTGCCACGTATAGGTGACAGAAGTAGTGCATGTATACATACTGCTCATATACATATAGGTGACATCCACCAAACAGTGCATATATATATATATATATATACACACACACTATAAAGCAGGGGTGCTCAACCTGTGGCCATCCAGCTGTTGTAAAACTACAACTCCCACCATGCCCTGCTGTAGGCTGATAACTGTACGGTGTCCACGGATGCTGGGAGTTTTGCAACAGCTGGAGGGCCACAGGTTGAGCATCCCTGCTGTAAGGTATATAGGTGAGAGATAAAGCAGTCCACAGTGGTGCACATATACCACTACATCCTTTACAGTAGATAGGAGGCAGAAAACACTACAGAACCTATATATATATATATATATATATATATATATATATATATATATATAGCACAATGTATAGATGGCAGAAGATATTCCACAGAAGCAGTGCTCATATAAACACTTTACTGTATATAGATGGCAGAAAAGACTAATAAACCCATGCATATATATACACATGTACTGCAGAACGTATAGATGGCAGTAGGTATTGCACATATGGCAGTGTACAGGGGACAGAACACATCCCACAGAAGTGGAGAACACATGGTGCAGCTGTCAGATGCACAGGGTTTGCACACCCCAGGGTCACATGACAGAAGAGCATTTGGGGTCCACATCCACAGACTGCCGAGCTAATGCCCGGTACCACAGAGGAGGGGTACACACATCAGAACCCTTCCTTCTATCACCTCTCTGCCTGCAGGTGAGTATGACTGAGTAGGGGCAGAGGTTATCAGGATACCCAACCACTCTACCTCCAGGTAGGTAGGAGAGAGCAGGGGGCACAGGTTACCAGGGTGCCCAACTTCTCTGGCCGCAGGTGGGTATAATGGAGCAGAGGACACAGGTAACAAGGTTGTCCAACCTCTCTGCCTTCAGGTGGGTATAATGGAGCACAGGGCATAGGTCACAAGGTTGTCCAACCTCTCTGCCTTCAGGTGGGTATAATGGAGCAGAGGGCACAGGTTGCCATCCTATCTACCTATAGTTGGGTAGGATGGATTTGGGCACAGATTACCCATCCTCTCTAACTGCAGGTGGGTATGGCAGAGAAGGGGGCACAGTGGCACTTCTGCAATGTACTTGATAACAGCATCAGAGGGGCACAGAGCGAGGTCCCCCTCTAGGACATCTAGGGCAGAGAGAAGAGGGCTTCATTTTAATAGGGGGGGGGGCACTTTATTCCTGAAGTCTCCCACATGGACACTGTGGTAATAGTATATTAGTAATTTACAGTCATTTGAATGGCTGTTATGAATACATGCATGCCTGGACAATCAGCTGATCACTGGGCATGAGAGAAGAGGGCTTCATTTTAATAAGGGGGGGGGTGCCACTTTAAACCAGAAGTCTCCCACATGGACACGTTTGTGCAGGTATCCACCATGGGTAGGGTGGCCACCGGCTTCATCTCAAAAAGGAGGACATTTTCGGCCACACCCCCAACATGTTAAACCATGCCCCAATCTGCTAAACCACGCCCCCAATCTTCTAAACCACGCCCCCCAATCGGCTCGTACACCGTCACCTATCACACCTCCCCTGGCTATTACCACACATACACAGGTCCGATGGGATCTGGCACCCCCACCCCCACCACGTGAAAATTCAAGCCAGCAAGCCTAACTATAAAAATACCGCTCTAGTATGGTTAGAATAAAGAGGACTGTTCAGTAATTAAAAATAAAATATGGCAGATGGAAAAGAAATCCACAATTCTCAGCTGTTCCCTCCCTGCCATTGAATGCTTTGGTTATATGGCTGCAGTGGTGACGCCTGTGACACGCTGGACTTTCTGGCATCATTACTGCTGCCACGTAAACAAAGACTGACAGGCATGTAATGGGCGAGTGTGCACATCTGTCATAGTGCTGGTGATGTGCACACTGATGGGCAGGTGTATGGCATGTGACCACTGCAGCCAGTCCTCAGCATTAGAACACTGATTGGCTGCAGCAGTAACATACCATATACCGGCAGGTGACATATCTGGATGGACATTAAATTCACCAGCACCCGACATACCAGATGATACAGCACCACTTACCTCTTACATCCAGTGACGTCTTCCTGATGTAGATCTTCTCTTTTCTCATCTTCTCTATTTGGCCCACACCGCCATGACACTTCTTTCAGCTCCATCTTCTCTCTGCCACAAAGACATCATAGATTACCCACTTTTACTGTTATCCCGCTGCTGCCTAAAATACTGCGCCCACTGTGCTCCCCAATGTCCCCAAATACTATACTGTAGATATAACAGTGCCATATAGGTAGGACCCCATATAGTCACCGTGCTCCCACTAATAATTCTCTCCTAGAGTGTCCCATTAGTAATAGTGCCCCAATAGTGATAATGCTCCACCAGTATCCCTTTTTAGCAGTAGTGCCCTCCATATTGTACTAATAATAGTAACACCCCAAATAGTACCCCTGGTAGTAGTAATAATTCCCCATAATAGAAACCATTTTCCCATAGTGCCTCCAGTAGTGCTCCCAGAAATAATAAGGACCCGCTGTAATGGTCCTCAAATCAGCCCACAGGGCCCCCATCAGACCTCAGATCAGCCCACTGTGCCCCCATCAGACCTCACATCAGCCTGTAGTGCCCCCTTCAGACCTCAGATCAGCCTGTAGTGCCCCCTTCAGACCTCAGATCAGCCTGTAGTGCCCCCTTCAGACCTCAGATCAGCCTGTAGTGCCCCCTTCAGACCTCAGATCAGCCTGTAGTGCCCCCTTCAGACCTCAGATCAGCCTGTAGTGCCCCCTTCAGACCTCAGATCAGCCTGTAGTGCCCCCTTCAGACCTCAGATCAGCCTGTAGTGCCCCCTTCAGACCTCAGATTAGCCTGTAGTGCCCCCTTCAGACCTCAGATTAGCCTATAGTGCCCCCTTCAGACCTCAGATTAGCCTATAGTGCCCCCTTCAGACCTCAGATCAGCCTGTAGTGCCCCCTTCAGACCTCAGATCAGCCCACTGTGCCCCCTTCAGACCTCAGATCAGCCTGTAGTGCCCCTTCAGACCTCAGATCAGCCTGTAGTGCCCCCTTCAGACCTCAGATCAGCCTGTAGTGCCCCCTTCAGACCTCAGATCAGCCGTAGTGCCCCCTTCAGACCTCAGATCAGCCACTGTGCCCCTTCAGACCTCAGATCAGCCTGTAGTGCCCCCTTCAGACCTCAGATCAGCCTGTAGTGCCCCCTTCAGACCTCAGATCAGCCTGTAGTGCCCCTTCAGACCTCAGATCAGCCTGTAGTGCCGTTCCCCCTTCATCAGACCTCAGATCAGCCTGGCAGCCCCCTTCAGACCTCAAATCAGCCCACTGTGCCCATAAAAAAAAATAAAAATCTTACCTCTCCTGGGCTGCAGCTCCGCTCCGACACTATTCTCTCTTCACTGCCCGCGCTGCACTGTCACCTGACTGCGTGCAGCGTCAGGTCAGAGTGCGCGCACTACGTCCTGACGCTGTACCAGTCAGGTGTGTGCAGCGCAGAAAGGAAGACCAGCAAAGAAGGTACCGGAGCGCAGGAGCTGAGCGGTGAGTACCAGGACCCAGCTCCTGCGCTCCAGCAATGAGCGCTTCCATCTGTATTGATGGAAGCACTCATTGCTTCCTGCGCCCCTGAAAAGGAGGACTTCTGGCCGTCCGTCCTGGCCTTTAGCCGGACGGAGGACCAGGAGTCCAAAAACCGGACTGTCCGTCCAAAAACCGGACGGATGGCCACCCTAACCATGGGGATGTCACAGTGGTGATCAGGGGGATATTGCTGGCCTGGGCTATCAGCAGTCACACTGGTAACAGTCAGCTTCCCCAGTCTGATATCAGGGAATGATAGAGTACCAGGGAGAAGTATCTGTCCCCGCTATGTCCATAGGCTAATGGCTGCCTGCCACATCGTCACTCACTTCTTATTCCTGGTGAAGAAGCGTGCCTGGATCTGTGCCATCGTCGCCTCTCTGTACACAGCACGCTCACACAGCCGGCCACCAGACCTGATCGATGCGCACTAACCACGTGTTCCACGCAGCATGCTTGCTAGCCGAGCGCATCGATGTCTAGTGACTCATCGAGTCTGCCGTTAAAGGGACAGTGTGCATATACACACACCTAGCGGCGCGTGCCGCCGCGCCGACTCCTAATGTGATTATAATGGGGGCAATCCGTCCTGTGCCCCCCCCAGGAGGCTGGGCCCCGGGCGGTTGCCCAGATTGCCCTCATTATAATCCGCCTATGATTGGGTACAAAACACGAGGTAGGCACAGCTTTTTACCAGTTTTCAATAGACCATTCTCCTCTCGGACGGCTCCTTTTTCGTTCCATTTTTCTGTTTCTTGTTATAAGACCTGAGCCTGCAATTGTATTAACAAATCAATATTTACTTGACTGACTTTTACATTTGCTATAAGCACCTCTTCTACCTTTAAAGGAGAAGTGCAGCTGTTTTGGATGCTGCGTCAGCTAGTTTGTTTCCAGTAGCTTGTGGTGAGGCTTCTTTTGTATGTGCCTGGGACTCAAACAACTCTTTCACACTTTCAGCATTCTTTATGCGTTTCCCTGTAGAAGCAACAAAATCCCTGCTTCTCCAGATAGGGCCAAAATCATGTGTAACACAAAAGACATACCTTGAGTCTGTGTATATAATAGCTGTCTTTCCTTCAGCTATTCTACACGCTTCAGCGAGTGCCTTCAATTCTGTCTCCTGTGCCGACATGGAGGGATTTAGTGGTTCTCTTTTTATTACCTCAGTTTTTGTGGTCACAGCATATCCTGTCTTGTATGCTCCTTTATGAAAATACCTGGAATCATCTACAAAAAACTCAAAATCAGCATTAGTAATGGGGTCTTCATATACAGGATCAAGAGTTCTCATTTCTAGCTTCATAAGCTTCATGCAATCATGTTGTTCTCCTGGGTATTGTGGGATTAAACCCTCAGGAAATTTGTCTTCCCACCAAAATGGATCTGCCTGTCTTTGTGCTTTTTCCCACTCTTTTTCAAAATGTTCCCACTGTTCATGCCATCTGTCCTCCTCCTCCTCTTCCTCTGTTGGAAGTTGAGGGAGTAATGTAGCAGGATTCAACACAGTACAACGCTTTATGGTGAGATTAGAAGGAGTGAGGAGTCTGGTCTCATATTTGGCAAGTCGAGAAGCTGACATGTGCTTGGTGTGAGTCTTAATAATAATCTCACTTACAGCATGAGGAACCATTAAAACTAAAGGATGATCTAACATAATATCCGTGGCTTTGTCTTTTAAAAGTGCTGCTGCAGCTCGAATACATGAAGGAGACCCTCTCATTACCGGATCCAATCTTGCAGAGTAATAGGCGACTGGCCTCTGTTTTCCTCCATACAATTGAGAAAGAACTCCCTGAGCATGTCCCTGTGTTTCATGACAAAAAAAGGAAGAATAATTTGCCATAATTTGGGAGACCCAACCCAGGTGATGAAATGATACAGCCTTTAAAACCCCTTCCCGACCGGCGCCGTACATGTACGGCGCTCGGGCGGTGCAGGGACATGACGCCCGCTCACGGGTGCGGCGGGCGTCATGGCCGGCAAGTCTCTGCTGTTTCTAACAGCAGAGACTTGCCGCTTCTTACCTCCTTCGGCGGCGACTTCCAGGGCCTTCTGATGCCGTGATCACACGTGATCACGGCATCAGGATGCGTCTGAACCCGGAAGCCTACGCTTCCGGGTGGTATACAGACGCCCCGATTGGCCACTCGGGGTGTGTGTACACCATATGAAAACTGTAATCCTCGCTGGTGAGGATTACAGTTTTCAAACTGCAATTCTTATTCTGGCCACTAGATGGCAGGCCAGGATAAGAAATGAGCAATTCATGGATTTAACTGCATCTAGTAAATCCATGATTGCTCATAAAGAAAAAAAACAAAACACAATAGATCAGCTCATATTTGAGCTTTAAAATAATCACAAAAAAATTAAAAAAAAAGTTAAAAAATATATAAAAAATAAAAAAGATATAAAAGTTCAAATCACCCCCCTTTCCGTATAAGTAAAAAATAAATACCTAAATAACAATATAGACATCATGGGTATCACCGTGACCGAAAACGCCCGTACTTTTAAAATATAAAAAAAAAAATTTCAATATGGCGAATTGTGTGGCGGAAAAAAGTGTCCAAATGGCGATTCGCCGTTTTTTGTCGCTTTTTTTTCTAAAAAAAATTAAATAAAAAGTGATCAAAAAGTCATACACACGCCAGAATGGTACCAATAAAAACTTCAGACCGCCCCGCAAAAAATGAGCCCCCAAACAGCTCTGTACACTTAAATACCAAAAAGTTATAGGGGTCAAGATATGACAAGGAAAAAAAAAAAAAGGGCAACTTTCTAATTATTTTATCACCATCTAAACGCAGGAAAAACTATACATATTAGGTATTGCCGGATTCGGACTGACCAGTAGAATGAAAGTAACTAGTTAGTTTTAATGCACATCGAACGCTGTAAATAAGAAACCCGTAGAACTGTAGCGGAATAGCGGTTTTCTTGCAATTTCACCCCATTTGGAATTTTTTTCCCACTTCCCACTACACCATATGCAATATTAAATGGTGGCGTTGGAAAGTACAACTTGTCCCACAAAAACAAGCCCTCATACAGCTATGTGAACAGAAAAATAAAACAGTTATGGCTGTTTGAAGGCAGGGAGCGCAAAACGAAAATGCAGAACCGAAAAAAACCTCTGGGGGTGAAAGGGTTAAGGTGATTAATAGCTGCCACTTCCTCTGGGGTAAGGGAAAATGGTTGTCTGTAGAGATGAGCGAGCATACTCGTCCGAGCTTGGTGCTCGTTCAAGTATTACGGTACTCGTAAGTGCTCGCAGCTCGGACGAGTACCTCGCCATGCTCGAGGAAATGGCAACTTCCGCATTGTGCCTTTTTGGCGCCTATAAACTCAGCCATCACAAGCCAGGAGACTCTGCGGTACACCCAGCATCACGTGAGGCCCTTACATGTCGATAGCAGGGGTTGGAGGGCCTGATCAGGTGACCCTAGAATATACTAGTGACTGCCCGCGGTGCTCGGCTCAGATGCCATCTGGATGTCGTTAGGGATAGAGCTGCTGCGTTTCAGGGAGAGTGTTAGGGCCTGCATTTAGTTCTTTGTTAGGAAGGAGTGATCTCAAAATAACCCAACAGCCCTTCTAAGGGCTACAAGACATTTTTTTTTTGTCTCCTGGCTTGGCTGGCTGGCTGGCACTAGTAGTGCAGCTATTGCCATATATAACGCTTTTTTTTTTATTGTTATATGTCAGTGATACAAATCCATTTCACACAGCTGCGTGGAACCATTCTGTTCAGTTTCTGCACGTCACGTTCCAAAAAAAACAAAACTAAAAAAAAAAAATATAAAAAAAAAATATATATATATGAAAAAAATAGTTTTTTTTTGTTGTTTTAGCTCAGTGATACGAATCCATTTCACACAGCTGCGTAGAACCATTCTGTGTGTCACAGTTCAGCTGTCCACTCACTACAATCCATATTTTCTGTCCAGGTGACACTTTCTGTACGTCACTTAATTAAACCAGACTGAACAAGTTTGTGGGTTTCAGTACAGCAAGCCCATTTATTTTTTGTTTTTTTATATAACACACTTATATACAGAAAATGTTGAACCCCAGGGCTAAGGGTTGAGGACGAGGGTGTGGGCATTCAATTACTGCAGGGGGCAGAGACCGTGGTCCTGGGCAGGGTGAGACAGTACCTGCTGATGAGGGAGCAGGGGAACACCGCAGAGCTACACTCCCTAGCTTCATGTCTCAACTTACAGGGACACGTGGTAGAGGACTGTTTAAACCACAACAGTGCGAACAGCTGATGTCGTGGATTGCGGACAATGCTTCAAGTAATTTGTCCACCAGTCAGTCTTCCACGCAGTCCACCCACGTTACTCAAGGGAGCACTCCTCTGGCTCCTCCACCTCAACCTCCTTCCCCCCAGTCTGCCCCCTCCCAGGAAAATTTGGAATGCGATCTGGCATACTCTGAGGAACTGTTTTCTGGACCCTTCCCAGAGTCACAAACCACTTCTCAGGTTGCTGTTGACCTCGTTCCCGATGCCCAAGTTTTCCAACTGTCGCAGCCTGTGGGTGATGATGATGATGATGACAATGTTGACTTAGTGGAAGAAGTTTGTAAAGAGGTGTCGGACGATGAGGAGACACGGTTGTAAGACAGTGGTGAAGTTGTTGTCAGGGCAGGAAGAGCCAGGGGGGAGCAGACTGAGGAATCGGAGGATGACGAGGTGACTGACCCAAGCTGGGTTGATAAGCCGAGTGAAGACAGTGCTTCTGAGGCGGAGGCGAGTGCTGCACCAGAACAGGTTGTAAGAGGCAGTTGTGTGGCCAGAGGGAGAAGCAGGGCCAGAGCTGGTGCATCAGCAGCAACTGTTTCACATAGTGAAACTCCCGTGGCGAGGCCTAGATGTTCGCAAGTCTGGAGGTTCTTTAAAGAAAGTGAGGATGACCGACGGACTGTGGTGTGCAACCTGTGCCACACCAGGATCAGCAGGGGTGCCATCACTACTAGCCTAACCACCACCAGCATGCGCAGGCATATGAGTGCTAAACACCCCACTCAATGGAACCAAGGCCGTTCACCACCTCCTGTGGGTCACACCACTGCTCCTTCCCCTGTGTCACTCGCTGTCTCTGCTAGTGAACCCCCTGCCCAGGACCCCGGCACGAGCGCCTCCCGCCGGAAAACCACACCTTCACCCCCATGATCCTCCACAGTGTCCACCAACGTGTCCCAGCGCAGCGTTCAGCTGTCTTTACAGCAGATGCTGGAGCGCAAGAGGAAATACAGTTCCACCCAACCACATGCCCAAGCCCTCAATGTCCACATTTCCAAATTGCTGAGCCTGGAGATGCTGCCCTATAGGCTGGTAGAGACCGAGGCCTTTCGCAATCTCATGGCGGTGGCTGCTCCTCGGTATTCGGTCCCCAGCCGCCACTATTTTTCCCAATGGGCCGTCCCAGCCCTACACCAGCACGTGTCAGAGAACATCATCCGTGCCCTGACAACGCTGTTTCTGAGAAGGTCTACCTAACCACGGACACGTGGACAAGTGCTGCCGGGCAGGGACACTATATCTCACTGACGGCACATTGGGTTAACTTGGTGGAGGCTGGGACCGAGTCTGACCCTGGGGCCGCTCATGTACTGCCCACACCGAGGATTGCGGGGCCTACCTCGGTCACGGTCTCTCAGACGTACTATGCCTCCTCCTCCGACCCCTCCTCCTCCTCCACCGAATTACCATCCGTGGGCACGGCGCCTTCAGTCGGTAGCTCTAGGCGCAGCAGCAGTGCCGTGGGTAAGCGCCAGCAGGCGGTGCTCAAACTGCTGAGCTTAAGTGACAAAAGGCACACCGCCCAAGAGCTGTTACAGGGCATAACGGCGCAGACCGATCTGTGACTGGCACCGCTGAACCTCAAGCCAGGCATGGTTGTGTGTGACAACGGGCTTAACCTGGTGGCAGCTCTGCAACTCGGCAGACTGACACATGTGCCATGCCTGGCCCACGTGTTCAATCTCATAGTTCAGCGGTTCCTCAAGACATACCCCAATCTGTCTGATTTGCTCACCAATGTGCGCCGCATCTGTGCGCATTTCCGCAAGTCCACCACAGATGCTGCCACTCTCAGCGCAGCCTACAACTGCCCGCTGTTGTGCGACGTGCCCACGAGATGGAATTCGACATTAAACATGTTATCCAGAGTTTACCAGCAGCGCAGAGCGATTGTAGACTGCCAGATGTCAACTTCCACCAGAACTGGTAGTCAGATCAGTCAGATTCCTCAAGTCTACAATGAGGAGTGGACATGGATGTCTGATATCTGCCAGGTGTTGAGCAAATTTGAGGAGTCAACACAGATGGTCAGCGGCGATGCCGCCATTATCAGCCTCACCATCCCGTTGCTTTGCCTGTTGAAAAACTCACTGCTCAGCATGAAGTCGGATGCTTTGCGCTTGTCACAAATGACGGTGGAGGAAGATATGTTGCTTCATAGCCAGAGCACCCTCCGGTCTGTTTCTCAGCGCGTATCGGAGGAGGGGGATGAGGAGGAAGAGGAGGAGAATGTCGGCGAGACAGAAGAGGGTACCAGTTCTCAGTCCTTAACTCTTGAGCGTGTATGGGCTGAAGAGGAGGACTTGGAGGAGGAGGAGGAGGAAATGGAGAGTTGGGCCAGTGAGGAGAGGGAATTCTTACGTGTTGGGACTCTGGCGCACATGGCAGACTTCATGTTAGGCTGCCTATCCCGTGACCCTCGCGTTAGAAGCATTTTTTCAAACACCGATTACTGGGTGTTCACTCTCCTGGACCCACGGTACAAGCAGAACCTTTCCACTCTCATCCCTGCAGAGGAAAGGAGTATGAGAGTGAATAGATATCAACAGGCCCTGGTGCACAAGCTGAAACAATCCTTCCCATCTGACACCGCTAGCGGCAGAGGGCATGGTTCTGTGGGCCAAGTAGCGGGGGAGAGGAGCCGAGCAGGCAGCTTGTCCAGCACTGGCAGGGGAACGCTCTCCAAGGCCTTTGCCAGCTTACGTCCATAGCAATCACTCTGCTCCATACAACTACTGGGTTTCAAAGCTGGACACGTGGCCTGAACTGGCGCTGTACGCCTTGGAGGTGCTGGCCTGCCCTGCCGCTAGCGTGCTGTCAGAGCGGGTATTCAGTGCAGCTGGTGGCGTCATCACCGATAAGCGTACACGCCTGTCAACTGACAGCGCTGACAGGCTGACGCTTATTAAAATGAACAAAGCCTGGATTTCACCGGAATTCAAATCTCCGGTGGAAAGCAGCTAAAGATTTAAATAACTTATGTATCCGATTCCTCTTCTCTACTCCTCCTACTCCTCCTCGTCGTCTTTGCCTAACGCTGACCAAAAAAAAAACATTTTTTAGAGGTCCAACTGGCACTCTTTTACCACAATTTTTCAGGAGGGCCCCCTACAGGCCCTCTCTCAAAACAATTTTTCCAGAGGTCCACCTACAGGCCCTCTCTCCAAAAATTTTTTTCCAGAGGTCCACTTACAGGCCCTCTCTCCAAACAATTTACGTCTTTTTCCTATCTTTCTCTCTCTCCAAACTATTTTTCCGGATAGCTGCCATATACGGCATTAAACTGAGAAGAACACATAGAACACATGCCACACTTGATCGAGCTCATAATTGACAATTGTACCGGTTGATGCTAAATTTTTAAGTTGGGGTCCTGCGTCGTCATTCTAACTACATCCGGCTGTTGTCACCACCACACACGCTAGCCCAGGGGGCACTCCTCTGGCTCTTCCAGCTCAACCTCCTTCCCCCTAGCCTGCCCCCCACCTACAGGCCCTTTCTCCAAACAATTTACGTCATTTTCCTATCTTTCTCTCTCCCGGCGTTCGGCCACCCTGAACAATTTCACATACTCTGACCGAGTCTGACCCTGGGGCCGCTCTTGTACTGCCCACTTGGAGGATGCTTCACCTCCTGCTACCTCAGTCTAACTCGGTCACTCTTTTGTCACCGCCATGCTGCGTCTGGCTAAATTTTTGGGTGGCTCACCTGCTACCTCATGTAACTTGGTCACTTGTTGGTGTCACCGCCATGCTGTGTCAGGCTTATGCCTGCATCATGTGGCTAGGGATAGGAGAGCAGTGCCAGCATGGGCATGGGTGATGGACCTTCGTTGCACCTAGTTGGGTGCTTCCCTATATATTCCCACCATGCCAGCCATGGGTTGTACATTAACTAATAACAGGGAAAACAAATAAAATATTTTACAGAAGGGTCAACTACAGACACTCCTAAACAATTTTTTAGGAGGGTCAACTTCAGACACTCCAGAACAAATTTTTTGGAGGCTCGCCTACAGACATTTGACTGCTACCTCAATCTAACTTGGTCACTTGTTGGTGTCACTACGCTGTCACCATGATGTGTCAGGCTTATGCCTGCGTCGTGGGGAGGGGGATAGCACAGCAGTGCCAGCATGAGCAGTGGTGTCACCTGCAGGCGGTGATGGACCTTCGTTGCACCTAGTTGGGTGCTTCCCTAACATGTGATGGGCATTTGCCTCGCCTTTCTTGGTCTGGGTGAGCACAATTGCCATGAGGGTAACCACCAGGCTGTTGCAGGAGAATTTGGGGTAATGGTGGGATTAGGCAGCCTCAGAGGCATCCATGCATGCTGCCCCTGCTGTTTCCTGTCCATTTCTGTGATGTTTCCATCATTTTCTGATGTTTCCAGGTTTTCACCCAGCCTTCCCTAGGCAGAGCCTTGGTCCCCTGCAAAAAATGCTCGAGTCTCCCATTGACTTCAATGGGGTTTGTTATTCGAAACGAGCACCCGAGCATCGGGAAAAGTTCGACTCGAATAACGAGCACCCGAGCATTTTAGTGCTCGCTCATCTCTAGTTGTCTGTTTTGTGCATCATACAATGGTTGCATAAATACTGATGCTGAAGGTATCCACTCTCTGCAATATGTAACCAAGCCCAAAAATGTTCGGAGCTGCTTGGCATTCTTTGGTAAGGGTGCCTCTATGATAGATCTGATTCTCTCTTTTGATAAATCTTTACATCCATGTGAAATACAATGGCCTAAAAATGTCACAGTGGTTTGACAAAACTGCAGCTTTTTTTTTAAAGCCTTGCAACCATTTTCAGCTAGGTACTTCATGAGAGATATACTATCTTCTCTACAATCTTCTTCAGTTTCACAACATAGAAGTAAATAATCTACATACTGCAAAAAGGTTATTTTGGCACTGTTTGGGACCCATCCCTGGAAAACTTGAGCAAGAGCTCGATTGTATTGATTTGGTGAATTCTTTGTCCCTTGTGGAAGGCATGTCCAGAAGTACTGCCGTCTGTCATACGTGAATGCAAACAGCAGCTGGCTACCCTCCTCCAAAGGTACTGAAAGGAAAGCATTAGCCAAATCAATGACTGTAAACCACTTTGAGGACTCTAGGATCTGCGATAACAGAGTATCAGGATTTGTCACTACTGGTGTTTCTAGTACAGTTATCTCATTTATGGCACGCAAAACATGAACCATTCTGTATACCACTGGTTTTCCCTTCTCTGTCTTTTTCTTAATTGGAAACAAAGGAGTATTGTAAGGTGACACACACTCCTTTATTACACCAGTTTCCAAGTACTCTTTGATTTGTGTCTTTATACCCTGGAGTTGGGAAATACTTAAAGGGTACTGTTTAAGCTGCACTTCAGATGCTCCAGCTAGAACATCTACTTTCATTGGAGCAACAGGCATTCTGCCCACATCAGCTTTGCTCCTTGCCCAGAATTCCTCAGGCACTTCTGAAATCAATTCATCCCTTGTGGGTTCTTCCAAGTAGTGCAGCCCACCGTACATTACTGCACATACATAGTTTAGATTCTCGTCAGAAAGGGGGCTATTGATTGTAATGTTACCTTCAGGAGTATATTGAATCACAGCTTGTATAGCTCCCAAAAGGTCTGTCCCTATCAGATTCACAGGACAGCTGTCAGACACCAAAAAATTAGTAAGAACTTCCTGGGTATCATTTATTCTTACTCTCATAGTTCCTGCTAATCCTGTTGCAGACATTGTCCTAACAGACATATGGCTTGATGGCACTATTCAAGATGTTAAAATGGAATGGCTTGCCCCTGTATCCACTAATGCTTCTATACTCTCCCCCCAAGGCATTATCATTTCAATATAGGTAGAAGGACCAGGCTCAGAAGGAATCTGGATAGCAGCAATGGGGACTGGGGTGGATACAGGGATGCAGTCTTCCTATTGGTTTTGTTGTATGTTTTGTTGCCTTGGTTTGGTGCAGTGTCTCATCCTATGGCTCTGCTTTCCACAGTTATAACAGACCCCTCTAAAGTTTCTGTACCTATCTCTCTCAAATCCTTCTGTGTACTTTCCCACCTTTCTATCTCTGTCCTGAACATCCTCTTCTTCCAGATACATTACTACAACTTGTGTTTTTTTTCTTCTTCTTCTTCTGTTGTTCCTCTATTCCTTTCAACACTCTTAGAGTCGGCAGAACGTCCACCTGAAAACACTCTGGTCTTAGCTTTAGAAGTGCATCTCACAGAGAACTCCGAAGTGCATTTATGAAGCAGCTTCTGAAAAGCGCCTTGTCTCTGGACATGTCCAAGCTATATCTTTGGTCACAGAACGCGATTTGTAATTTTGTGTAATAATCCTGAACTGATTCATCTGTTTCCTAAAAGACTGTTTGTACATTATGTGCTCCTGACTCTATCTTTTTGCTTACTTTTTGCTTGCACGCTAGAGCAAAAAATGAGGCCTTATGAGCCCTGCCATGTGCAGTGTCCCATTTATAGCGTAAAAGTTCTGGGCTCCTGTGAACAAGGCAGACATAGCAGAGCTGGAGAGGGTTCAGAGGAGGGCAACTAAAGTAATAACTGGAATGGGTGGACTACAGTACCCAGAAAGATTATCAAAATTAGGGTTATTCACTTTAGAAAAAAGACGACTGAGGGGAGATCTAATAACTATGTATAAATATATCAGAGGTCAGTACAGAGATCTCTCCCATCATCTATTTATCCCGAGGACAGTGACCATGACGAGGGGACATCCTCTGTGTCTGGAGGAAAGAAGGTTTGTACATAAACATAGAAGAGGATTCTTTACGGTAAGAGCAGTGAGACTATGGAACTCTCTGCCTGAGGAGGTGGTGATGGTAAGTTCACTAAGAGAGTTCAAGAAGGGCCTGGATGTATTTCTGGAGGGTAATAATATTACAGGTTATAGTTACTAGAGAGGGGTCGTTGATCCAGGGAGTTATTCTGATTGCCTGACTGGAGTCGGGAAGGAATTTTTCCCCCTAAAGTGAGGAAAATTGGCTTCTACCTCACAGGGTTTTTTGCCTTCCCCTGGATCAACTTGTAGGAAAACAGGCTGAACTGGATGGACAGATGTCTTTTTTTGGCCTTACAAACGATGTTACTATGTTACCTCAAACTTGTATAAATGCCATGTCATTTCCATTATGTATGTACCTTTAATGCTGCAAGAACCTTTAACAGGCTGTTAGCTGCTGTACTTATTTCCCACTACTAGGTGGTGCTATTGCTTAATTTATAAATAGATCAGGTCAGAACCAGATTAGTTAGGAGAGAGGAAGTTAGCTGAGGAGTCAGGAACAGGAGAAGACAGTCCAACATGTAGCTGCCACCTTAGCCCTTGGGTCTGGCCAAGCTGAGGGAGTGTGGCCACCAACTTTACAGCTGCCTAACATAGACCAGAGCCATAAGGATATAGAGAAGGTGGAGGTGAAAGCAACACATAGCTTATAGATTCCACTGCATTTGTGACCAGGAGGAGCTCAAAGGCACCTGGACACGACCAGATGACTAGGCACAAAGTTGTCTATTACCAGATACCTCTATGGATAGTGTGGACCAGTTTATCTGAAGGCACCCAGCACAAAGAATGGAGCAGAATACTGATGCCTGCCGCTAGGGAGACCACCCTGTGGGTTGATGATATCAAGTAAGAAATTATTACATATATCCAGTGCCTGGATACTAGAGTGTGGACTTAAATAAAGATCTATACATATACAGTACAGACCAAAAGTCTGGACACACCTTCTCATTCAAAGAGTTTTCTGTATTTTCATGACTAGGAAAATTGTAGATTCATACTGAAGGCATCAAAACTATGAATTAACACATGTGGAATTATATACTTAACAAAAAAGTGTGAAACAACTGAAAATAGGTCTTATATTCTAGGTTCTTCAAAGTAGCCACCTTTTGCTTTGATTACTGCTTTGCACACTCTTTGCATTCTCTTGAGGAGCTTCAAGAGGTAGTCACCTGAAATGGTTTTCACTTCACAGGTGTGCCCTGTCAGGTTTAATAAGTGGGATTTCTTGCCTTATAAATGGGGTTTGGACAATTAGTTGTGTTGGGCAGAAGTTAGGTGGAAACACAGCTGATAATCCTACTGAATAGACTGTTCGAATTTGTATTATGGCAAGAAAAAAGCAGCTAAGTAAAGAAAAACGAGTGGCCATCATTACTTTAAGAAATTAAGGTCAGTCAGTCCGAAAAAAATTGGGAAAACTTTGAAAGTGTCCCCAAGTGCAGTCGCAAAAACCATCAAGCGCTACAAAGAAACTGGCTGACATGAGGACCGCCCCAGGAAAGGAAGACCAAGAGTCACCTCTGCTGCGGAGGATAAGTTCATCCGAGTCACCAGCCTCAGAAATTGCAGGTTAACAGCAGCTCAGATTAGAGACCAGGTCAATGCCACACAGAGCAGACATCTCTACAACAACTGTTAAGAGGAGACTGTGTGCAGCAGGCATTCATGGTAAAATATCTGCTAGGAAACCACTGCTAAGGACAGGCAACAAGCAGAAGAGACTTGTTTGGGCTAAAGAACACAAGGAATGGACAGTAGACCAGTGGAAATCTGTGCTTTGGTCTGATCAGTCCAAATTTGAGATCTTTGGTTCCAACCACCGTGTCTTTGTGCAACGCAGAAAAGGTGAACAGATGGACTCTACATGCCTGGTTCCCACCGTGAAGCAAGGAGGAGGAGGTGTGATGGTGTGGGGGTGCTTTGCTGGTGACACTGTTGGGGATTTATTCAAAATTGAAGGCATACTGAACCAGCATGGCTACCACATAGAGATGAGCGAGCACTAAAATGCTCGTTATTCGAGACAAACTTTTCCAGATGCTCGGGTGCTCGTTTCGAGTAACGAACCAAGTCAATGGGAGACTCGAGCATTTTTTGCAGGGGAGCAAGGCTCTGCCTAGGGAAGGCTGGGTGAAAACCTGGAAACATGGAAAATGATGGAAACACCACGGAAATGGACAGGAAACAGCAGGGGCAGCATGCATTGATGCCTCTGAGGCTGCCTAATCCCACCATTACCCCAAATTCTCCTGCAACAGCCTGGTGGTTACCCTCATGGCAATTGTGCTCACCCAGACCAAGAAAGGCGAGGCACATGCCCATCACATGTTAGGGAAGCACCCAACTAGGTGCAACGAAGGTCCCATGCCCATGCTGGCACTGCTCTCATATCCCCAGCCACACGATGCAGGCATAAGCCTGACACAGCATGGCGGTGACACCAACAAGTGACCAAGTTAGATGAGGTAGCAGGTGAGCCACCCAAAAATTTAGCCTGACGCAGCATGGCGGTGACAACAGAGTGACCGAGTTAGACTGAGGTAGCAGGAGATGAAGCACGGATGGTAATTCGAAGGATGAGGAGGAGGGGTTGGAGGAAGAGGCATAGTAAGTCTGAGAAACCGTGACCGAGGTAGGCCCCGCAATCCTCCAAGTGGGCAGTACATGAGCGGCCCCAGGGTCAGACTCGATCAGAGTGACCGAGCTACACGACGGTAGCAGGTAGAGCACATAAAAAATTTAGCGTCGCCCTGTATGGCTATGACTACACATTGACCGAGCTACCAGACGGTAGCAGGTAGAGCACAGGAAAAATTTAGCGTGGCCCTGTATGGCTGTGGCTGTCAATTTAGGTACGGTTGTCAACTATGAAATTGATCAAGTGGGGATATGTGTTGTATGTATTCTCCTCAGTTTAATACCGTATACGTCATCTATCCGGAAAAATAGTTTGGAGAGATAGAAAGAGAGGAAAAAGACATATTTTTAAAAGTGGCGTTTAGTATAGATCAGTTAAAGAGAAAGAAAGGATTTTATTAAATGGATTTGTATCACTGAGAGCAAAAAAACAAATTTTTTTTACGTGACGTGCAGTATAGATCAATTACACAGAAACAATGGATTGTGGTCTGTGCAGACTGAGGTGCTGGACTGTAACTCACAGGATGGTTCCACACAGCTGTATGAAATGGATTTGTATCACTGAGATTAAAAATAAAAAAAACATTTTTTTTTTTTTTTTTTAATGTGATGTGCAGAATATATCAGAGAGCAAACTCAGCCCCTGCTGACTGTGGCTATTTTCACTGCAACCCAGAAAAATGTCACACTCAGATTTTTCTAATGTAGCTGTATCAGTGAGAGCAAAAGACCGTATTTGATTACGTGACGTACAGTATGGGTCACCTGGACAGAAAATACGGATTGTGGTTTGTGGTGACTGGCCAGCTGAACTGTGACACACAGAATGGTTCCACACAGCTGTATGAAATGGATTTATATCACTGAGAGCAAACAAAAGGATTTTGTATTGTGACTTCCACTATCTATCAGTTAGACAGAAAAAAAATCTTCTGCAGACTGTGCCTATTTCAATGAAACACAAAAAAATTGTCCCACTTAGCTGTTTGAAATGGATGTGTGTCACTGAGAGCCAAAAAATAAACTTTTTCCAGTCTCCCTGCAAAATGCTGCAAATATGGCGGTAGCTGCACTACTAGTGCCAGCAAGCCCAGCCACAAGCAGATAAAAAAAAGGGTCTTGTAGCCCTAACAAGGGCTGTTGGGTTCTTTTAGAATCACTCCTGCCTAACACAAATCTAGTAGAACACCCTAACACTCTCCCTGTATCACACTACAGATCTGTCCCTAACAGCATCCAGGCAGCGACTGAGCCGAGCACCGTGGGCAGTCACTAGTATATTCCAGGGTCACCTGATCAGGCCAGCCAACCCCTGCTATCGACATGTAAGGGCCCCACGTGATGCTGGGTGTACCGCAGAGTCTCCTGGCTTGTGATTGGCTGAGTTTATAGGCGCCAAAAATTCAAAATGTGGGAGATGCCATTTCCTCGAGCATGGCGAGATACTTGTCCGAGCAGCGAGCACTTACGAGTACCCTAATACTCGAACGAGCACCAAGCTCGGACGAGCATGCTCGCTCATCTCTAGTTACTAATTTATCATATATCTTACTTTGCATATATTTTATACTTTTCGTATTGACAGCATGAGAACTGTACTTTGCAAACCATGGATGTCCTGGAAATAGCTCTACATATTATATTGTTAAAATTAACCAGTGTTTATACAAATAAAAATTATGTGTTTATGTGAACAGACAATCCATACAATGATGCTATCCAAGCTACCTTAAATAAAAGTTCTGAATTGATATACATGTTTGTGGTCTCATTAAAGTAATGTTATTTAATGTGATATTGTGAGTGTGTTATTTATCTAATCTGAACATTGCCTTTCTAAAGAATATATCTTCCTGTGTGTCATAACACAAACCTCTAATACAATACTTCTGGTGAATAATGATGGTCTAATATATAAAGCTGAGTGTATGTGTGTGTGTATGTCCGCTAAAGGAAACCACACCGTCGCAGCTACAATCACAAAATTTGGCACACAGGTACATCAGGTGTCCGGGCAGGTTTTAGAACGGGTCTCAGTTCTCCAGGACGTACCGTTCCTGAGATATTCCCAAAAAATGCATTAGCCAATAGAAGCCTGGTCACATGACTCTTATCAGCCAATAAAAGCTTGCAGGCCCTTAGCCTCCACATACAGACAGTTTCCATAACAACCCAGCCAGTTTTCTTCACTGGATGACACTGTTAAAGGGGTATTTTGGTTACCACAAGTATACCTTATGTTTTAGACCAGTGGTGCCCAACGATTTTTCATCTGGGGGCCGCACTAAACATGGAATAAATTTCGCAGGCCAGAACCAGGTAGCATTGCCAGAAAGAAATGCAATCATTAAAAAGGAAATTATTATACAAATTTAGATAACACAGTATTAGAAAGAAATCATAAACCAGAAATAATTTCTGTACTCACTATTTGATGTAATTTCATAAATGTAAAGTCTGCAGAAGTTTTCCAGAAACCAGTTTTGAAATGTTTGGATCAAAGTTTGTCACGTTGATTCTCAGTACAAAAAGGCATTTTTCACCCTATAAGACGCACCTAGGTTTTACAGGAGGACAATAAGAAAAGAAAAAACCCAATAAGACCTCAGATCAGACCCCAATGTGAATAACCCCCAATCAGATCTCAGAAAGAGCCCCATGCCTCTCATATCAGCCCCCAATGCCTCTATCAGCCAGCCCCCGATGCCTCTTTTAGCCCCCAAATGCCTCTATCAGCCCCCAAATGCCTTTATCAGCCAGCCCCCGATGCCTCGTTTAGCCCCCAAATGCCTCTATCAGCCCCCCAAATGCCTCCATCAGCCCCCCAAATGCCTCCATCAGCCCCCCAAATGCCTCCATCAGCCCCCCCAAATGCCTCCATCAGCCCATTAAATGCCTCCATCAGCCCATTAAATGCCTCCATCAGCCACAGAGTATATAAAATAAAAAAGCCACTTACCTCTCCTGCTCCTGGACGCCACCGCTCCTCTGCTCCAGTGTTCTTCTTTATCCTGCAGTCGGCTGTTCTGTGCACTGGCACTCTGTGACCCCACGCTGTGCGCAGCCCTGCACAGCCAAGTGGAGGACCAGGAAGCGGTGAGTACAGAGTCTTCACTGCTTCCTTGTCCTCTGGTGCTAATGAGCACTTCCATAATGCAGGGGCATGCGCGGGCCGCATGACACGGCTTCGCGGGCCACATCTGGCCCGAGGGCCGTAGGTTGGCCATCACTGTTTTAGACTAATTCATCATCAATCATTACCTAATATAATGTAAATTTCACATATTTACCATTCAGTAGTAATAAAAGATGTTTTCATCTACTGCTACCCACTGTGTTTCCTCATAAATTACCATGGCATCGACCTGTAATTCAGGCCACCCTCAAAAGAAGGACCTAAAAGCCACGCCCCAAGTCCAGCTAAGCCACGCCCCAACTCAGTCAGGTCACGCCCCCTCTCTCTCCGCAGCCGACAGGGATTGCAAAAATGAAGGTAAAAATCAACTTCTGTCAGCTGCAGGGGTGGGAGGGAGGGCGACTTTCTCCCTGCAGCTCATGCTCAGACTGCAGAGTGCTGCTGTCTGAGAGTGCGCTGTTTAAAAGGATATCCCTGTGTCCGTCCAGGAACTGAAAATTGATAATGGTGTATTGCGGTATTAAATATGCTGATTTTTCTTAATTGATAGTCTCTGTTGGTTCCACTTTATCAGGTAAGTTATTTTGGTGGTATAAGTCTTTAGATATATGTCTTATTTCTTATAGTACAGTTTATTTTGTATTACAATTTATTTTGTATAGCGTTGATGCGCTTCTTACCAGTACCCTGACTCCTGTGTTAGACGGGTTCACTGTAGCTTTGCAGGGTTAGCAGAGTTTGGTATAGGCAGAGTGGCTCCACTATATGGGATCTCCTGTGGTCTGTGATCTGCGTTATGCTCTCACCGTCTTTGCCAGGGTTGGTATGGTGGTTTCTTTTATGGTGTATAGCACATATGCTTCTCATGTGAACAGTCTACAAAAACAGTTTTCATATCCTAGAAGGAACCGCAGGAATACCGCAATATTTCCTTTGCACCAATTCACCAGACGTGTTTTGATACTGACATACTGTAGTTTCTTCCTCAGTGGCGATATATTTACTAGGATGGACTGGCTACTACTTAAATAGAGCCAGCGTGACTATTAAAACTGGGAATGGACTATAAGTGACTTGGGTATAATCAACATGACTATTAAAACCAGGACTAGACTCTTAATAGCTTCAGTCCTATTAGGTTCCTATTCACACATAGGTTTAACGGTAACACCTCTATTTGTATATAAATTACCGAAAATTTTCTAAATATGAATCTTGGGACCAATATATGAATGTTGAAACTGATATATGAATATACCTACTTCACCTTTCCCTCTCTCTCTCTATATAAATATATATATATATATATATATATATATACACACACACATATATTTTGTTCTCACTGTGAGGTGTTAGTGGTCCTGTATATTTCTGCATGAATTAAACATAAATGAAATTATGAAAAAATTACAAAAAACAAAAACAAACAAAAAAACCCTACAAAAAACTTGCTGTTTTATTCTTTTCTCTCTTTCCTTTTTGAAACTAGTGCGACAAGGGGAAGGCGGAGGGGCGCAGGCAGCGTCAATGTGGTAATATGCAGCCTGGCATTGATGCATTATGGGACTCCACCACCTACCCCGGTTTCACAAAAAACCAAAGATTTCAAGCTCAGCATTTAGTCCCGAAGGTGCCAAGGACCCAAACTCAGAACATCTTCGACTCTTGTCTTGACATTTTTGACATAAAGTCTCCTCTCCTCCAGTCTCTTTTGACTGACTGAATTGCTGCATATTTAAAACCCGT